>NQIM01000261.1:0-57418 GCA_003426235.1 Xylaria polymorpha
AAAAAAGTAGTTAAAAACTATATATATATTATATATAGCTTACTTTAAATAATAAAATCTTTACCTTTATTATTTTATATCCTTTTTAAAAGCTTTAATATTATAAAGTAATAGCTATATAACTTTAATATAATAACTTTAATTATTTTTATTTAAAAAATAACTTAAAAAAATTATTTTATTTATATAGTTTTATTAAATTTATTTTAAAATAAAATAATTACTTTTAACTTAATTTAATATATTTATTATAATATATATTATTAAAGTTATATAAGTTTATTTGTTTTAACTTATATAAATCAAGTCTTACTTAGGCTAGGCTTAGGTTAAAAGTGGCATCGCTTAGGTAAAATTCCCATTCCGATTTAGGACGGTAAAACCTATCTCAGAGGTACCTACAGTGCTGGCCTCGAGGCATTTAGTACCTATTTAGGTTAGGTATCTACCTGCCTACGTGTGCCGTGCCGCCTGGTCGGTTGATGGAGGCAGGTACCGATCGGTCACATGAGGACTAGCGCTTTTCCTCGGGGCTCTGCTCAGACGCAGCTCAAGTCGATTCAGAAGTCACGTGCCCAGGACAGCTCCTGAGCCTACTGATTCTCAGAGTTTACCACGTATCAAAAGTGTAGGTAGTCACAAAGTGATACAGGAAGAATGAATTGGGACGGGAACCAATATATACATGGTATTTATTTTGTGTTTAGGTATGTGCCGATCTATTATCTATTAGACCTGGGCAGGACCTGGGTATGTCGATCGACTACAGTAAACTGAATCTTGGCAAACATTCATGCGATATATCAGAAGGATAGTCCGATCTGTGAGGAGCAAAAACATCAACACTGAGTGAATTGGCCAGGAACGGTGCCATATAGACTGCTTACAAGCAAGCACCTACAGTAGATACTCGAAGCCGAGCAACCTTGATATATGCCCTAGGTACCTGTACCTACAGTAAGGTAGGTAGGTACAGTAGATACCGGTAGGTAGTGTATGTAGGTCAACAGTCTAGATGGCTTGGCTTAGGTAAGGAGTGTCCACGTCAGGCAGAGCTCTGCCTACTGTACAGGCTTACTCAATGGAGTTGGAATCCAACATCAAAGCCTCAATTGGCGGGTCTAGCTTTAGCATTGATAGAAAGATACCTACTTATATGTAAGTATACATATTGATAATATTCGTCAGCCATGATATATAGCCTACTTGTAAGTTAGGAGTAGAATTCTGGTTATCATATGATCTATCTAGTATAGGGACCTTACCATCGGCCTGCATGTGCTATCTATCATCACAAACCAACCTAGTGTCACTGCCGTGCCTGTCTTGTCTCTCAAAACCAAAAGGCACGAGATATGAATCCTTGCCAGCCACTCAAAATGCGAGCATTTCTTCTTCGTGTTTCAGATCAACTCAACCGCATGTAAGTTAATACTATATACATGTATATACAGTATATACACCGGAGTTTATATATATGTATATGTTTAGTAGGTACCTTAGGTACTATGCACGATCAAGTTGAGTAAGTATCTATGGGCAGTGAATGCCTATATAGAAGTATGTAGATAGTATCATGGATCTTGGTGTACCTAGTATCCAGGTTATTACTTAATACCTACATGTACTGAATGCCACCTAAAACATCCATGGGAGATTAAAGATGGGGTTGACGGTACGTGTTCTTTTTGTGGGATCAGGTAGCTAGGTGGGCTAGCGGCCATGCGCACTAACATCCAACCACGTCCTTTGTGCGGGAAGTTGTTAGCGGAGGGTCTCGCAGCGTCGCATTTCGGCAGATGAGTACCGCCTAGCCAAGTAGACCGACTAAGTACCTACAGTAACCTTAGGTAGCTACAGTAGGTAGTAGCGAGCGACCATCTACTTACTTTACTGACTCCAGGGTGATTATCTTAATGTTCGCATCCAACAAACCCCCGAAATTTTTATGCTGTTGCGACTCGCTGCCACTACCACTGCTACTGCTCCGTGCCACACACAGACCGTAGCGGACCTCGCTCCATCCATCCATATCGCCATCCGTATCGTCATCCCGGACATACATGCGATTAGTCTGCTCACTATCCAAGGCTACCCATCTATACCCAGCACACACCTACCCTGGAACAAGAACAGGAACAGACATATCCGACGACAAACCACCCAACAGCAGTGCAGTGTCTCGCCCGAATCACAGGCACAAGCACAAGTACAAGCACGCACACCAGGGATCCCCGTCGCATCGACGTCGTCTAGCCGAAGTATATTGCGCCTTCGTTCATTGCGACTGCGACCGCGATTCGAGCAACTCGACCAACAAGCACCAGTATTGCAAGCCGAGTCGAGGACTAACTACTACAGTCCGTTGCTACATCATTTCCCGTCTCACATCGCTCGGCGCGTCGTTGTACCGCTGTCGAGGTCACCCCCCTCCACGTTCACATCCCGCCTTTGGCTTGCGATGCTATCTTGGGTCAATTGAATCAATCGCCTCGTGAATTCCGGACCTGCATCGTCCCGACGATGGACTTGATTGGATAGACAGAATACGACCCAACCGGACCACCTATCCAACGCCCTCTCTCTCGCCTGCCTGCCTGCCCGCAGACCACAAGACGAGCGGCATTTCAACCCATCGGCTGTCTCGTTGTCGTCGCCGTACGTGCGCGCGCCTTGCCTGTGTTAGTCAGTTCGCCTAGCACCTTAGACATCGTGAACTCCTCCCGACTTGCCTTTTTCCGATTGCGTGACCAGCTCCCGAATACGGGCGATGAAAAGCGCCTTGCTGTAATGTGTCTAGGACACAGAGTACCGCTTGCCAGGACGAGAACGAGACGAAGCGAAACAACCAGGAGAGGAAAAGTCTAGGCTAGATCGAGTGTGGGCGTGAATGCAGATGTGAAAGTTGGCAAAGCCATTGGTAGAAAACGTGAGAAGACAGAAACGCGAGCAGGCGAGAAGGCAGAGCCGGCCAGCTTCACCCCGGCCGTTCATCTCGTTGATACGTCGTGCGCGCGCGTGAGCTGGTGCTGCATCGTTGCGGTGGCTTCATGCGCGCGCGAGGGGAGATAGACATTGACAATGGATTTACACACTATGCTAAACTCGGACGGAGGAGGAGGCGCTGGTGGTGATCGATCAAAGGCAGCCCATCCGCCTCCCCCTCCGCCGCCGCCGGCCCAGACGATATCGACTTCTGCTGTCGCCGCTGCCGTGCCCGGCCCGCCTACGCCCGGGACTCCCATCCAGACAGGGCCACCGCTGCCGCCACATTCATTCCGTGACTATAGCCACTCAACGCACGCGTCGCCCGTCTCCCAACCACGCGAATACCCGCCGCCCGGTCACTTGAATCATAATCCAGCCTCCGCGGGGCCCGGGCCAGCGCCATACGCCTCGCCCACGAGCTACCATCACGCGTCGCCTGGCGGCCCATTCTCGGGGCGACCATCTGTGCCGCCGCTCCAGCCGCTAGCTCCTCACGATCTGCGATCCCCGGGTAGCGCGTCCTTGTCCGGGCCCTCGTCGTATCGCCACACACCCACGTCCTCTACCAGCGTTGGCAGCACCGGCTATCCTTTTCCGCCTACTCAGCAGCCACCCGCAAGTCCCATACAGCGTCACCAGTACGGCTCTGCTAATTACTCGCGCGACAGCTATTCTTCACAACCGGCCGTAGGTTCACACGGGTCGGTCTCTTATCCCCAGGGCCACCAACAGCAGCACCAACAGCCACAACCCCCGCCGCCGCAGCACCAGCAGCAGCCCATTCCACAGACACCGCCTGTTGGCACGCCGGGCGGCAGTCACCAATACTTACACCAGCGATCGCTCTCTATCCATTCGACACCAACACCCACCTCTGCGCACAGCCAGCACCCGCCATACCCTCTGTCGTATGCCCAAGCCAGCCCCGTCGCGACGCACCATCCTCCCTCCGCACATCTCGACCAGCCGCACCATCGGCATCAGTCGCCTCAGCCTGCCACACCGCGCGGCCCACACATAATCGCTCTTCCTCGGCAATCGCCTGCTGCGAGCTACCAGCAACAGCAGCCACAGCAGCAGCCACCCAGCCCTTACCAGCAACGCATGCCGTCTACTTCGATATCATATCAACAGATGATGAAGACGTCTCCTCCACCCCCACCGCCAGCCGCCTATACCCCGAATGCCGAGTATCGGACACAGTGCGTATGACGCAGTGAGTGAGTCTCAAAGGAGATCGCAGTCGCAGCAATCGCGTAGCGAGCGTGAAAGGAGCATCAGTGTCTCACCGAAAACACGTGTGCCTTCCCTGCCTAGCAGCACTGGCCAGTCGGCCTCCAACGAGCAACAAGACCCATTCCACTCCCAACAACGCCTGCAGCCTCACCCACCCCCGGGCTCTGTAGCCGCCATGGAACCGCAGCGCGACGTGACCCCTGCCAAGCGCAAAATAGACGACCGAGATTTACGACCCGACGAGGTGGAGAATCAACGCCAGCCACCGCCTCCGCCCAAGATGAACGGGAACCACGCCTTCCCTCTGCAACCGCAACCGCAACCTTTGTCCACGTCGTCCACATCACCCACCATGTCCCGCAAAAAGCGTATCGTACACGGCGGTCCTCCCACCTGGGCCCAAGGTGGCCGGAAGCGGACACCTGCTGCAAGCCGCAACTTTTCCATCAAACAACATGGGCCCAATGCTTCCGGCTCGGTCGCCCCCGTCAACGGTGCGCAGCGCGAATCCGCGTCGACGAGCCGAGCAGAACACGCGTCTCGCCACACGTCACCTGAGACTGCACGGTCAACCACACAAGTCAGGGAGGAGCCTAGTCAAGTTGCGGCAAAGGACCCCTTGACATTTGGAGGACAGCCCTTTCCTTGGGAGCCGTCTATCGAGGCCTCGAAGCCTATCGATGTCATATCCCGCTCCGTCGCCGACTTTTTCGTCTTCAACGTCTTGCAGGGCCCAAACCCCGCCGAGTTGCGTGCTCGTGGCGCACAGATCGAGATCGAGGCAAAGCTTGGTACCATCATCGACAAGAGCACCAACGATCGTGTCGAATTGAGGGTGCAAGCTGGAGAATGCGTAATAGGAGAAGGCGCCAGGATAGCCTTCCGTAGTTCGATGACTGAGGTATGTGACAAGCACTCCATTCCAGTGCTCAGTTCATGCATTCACGCAGTTCCCTGTCTTTCCACGTCAACGTCTATACTAATGAGCGTCTACTGCAGAATCAGCACCGAGAGCTCAATGAGTATCTAAACAACCAGGTCAAAGCCTCGCTCTTCCCTCGCAATTCTACAGCCCCCCCCCGAGTGCCAGTACAATACGTCCACCGTCGACAGAAGGACCGGTTCTTCGAGCTACCCGCTCATCTTCGCCAGAGATTACCCCCTTCGATCGCCAACCTACTCCCTCCGAACGCGCCGCTGAAGGCCCGAGTCACGTACGACCAGAAGAACGGGAATGTGCTCGCCAAGATCGTGAAAGCACGGGTGGCCGACCTCCACATCCACATGGCCCATATGCCCTTGGACTGTCGAATCAGTATCAACATTGAATGGGACTGGGACGGTCCCCCCCAGGAAATCGAAGAGAGCCAGATTCCGAATAAAGACCGGCAACCAGATCGTAACAAAGACAGGCTCAGCTACACGCACGGGTTCTATCAGATCGATCTGACGCAGGTCACATACGAAGCTCACGGCTCACACGGGCAAGCTGGGTCATCATCTAAGGAACACGAGCTCGAGATCGAGTTAGAATCGCGCGTATTGTACGAGCACGGCCACCTACTCATGAGAGGCGAACCAAACAGATATTCGGACCTAGTCGACGGGCTCGTCGACAACGTACGTGTATTAGCGAAGCATTGTCCCCAGCCTATCATGTAATCGATTATACTTGTTACACTCTCGGAGGGCATTGAAGGTTGCTCTGTTCCGTCGTGGCCTGATACCGGTTTTCTGAAACAAGCTACAGCCTTCAATACCAGCAATACTATAAAACTGGATGGGGTTGGAGAGAGCGGGAGAGAAAGAGAGAGAGAGAGAGATAAAGGAAATATTTTATATGATGATACCACGGCCCAGGATTTATGCCACATCAAGCGAGTGATGAGTTTCTGTGGTCAAGATTAAAATGTAGAAATTAGGGTATGGACGAAGCGTTCGAATCATATGAGCACTGGATTGGTTCATTGCATCGCTTCTTATGTGATCTGTACTATTTTCTTCGGGACGCGAATGGTTGGTGATAGGATTGATTGATTGATTGATTGATTGATTCCCCTGGGCAGAAGAGCACACGTCTAGTCTAACAGGAGCCACGAACGGGGTTCGAGGCTTCTTTGGTACTTGGTCTGTAATTCATAATAGTAAATGGTATATATCTTTCAGAGTTTGCCGCCTTGCCGCTCGCCAACCTTATCTAGCTTGAGCTCTAACTATAGGTAGTCCGGTTAAGTAACATGTCCTTCAATATCTAACAATCAGAATCGTAACTTCCAGGAAATATGGTGTAGGTCTAGATCCGAGTTCAATATGAAATTCCTGTTACCGATATACGACTTGAAATAAAGAACCTACCTTTCTCTGAATCTCTCATTACGGTCGGCCACCTAGGTAGTTATAAGAATACCATATTGATATTGCTAAGACGATTTGTTGGTAGTTCATGTTCATACTTTATGAGATGTCTATACAGTACTACAAGCGATATATGTGCCTAGTGGCTATTTCGCAGCAGCAATAGTGACGAAGACTTTATGAGGTAGAGAGATAATTTATATCTTAGAAGGAGTACTATACACATACAGTGATAGCATCCAGATAAAGAATAAACTAGAAATCAACTCGATCATGCTCGGCAATCCACAGGTCACGAAGAAAGATACCAGATTACGCATCAACAAGGTCACCTCCTCTCTCATCCACCACCGACGCCAAAAGATACTCTAAGACGTATTTTATACCTTTGACTTTTAGAGAGCGGACAAGGCGTCAACAGGTATAAGCAACGAGAAACAAATGAAATTAATTGACTATGGAGGATTGATTACATCGTCCGTGTGTCCGTGTACCCAATCAATCAACAATCCGTACTACCTACTTACCTATCATCATCCCGCTGTCCGTCCATCTTCTCATGTGATTATCCTCTAAATAGATAAACCATCTGTAATGTAACGTGACACAATTCAACCCAACCCCGTAATCCCGGATGTCATACAGAAAGTTCCCTCCCAGCTTTCTCACTTCCTTTCCCTTTCCTCGATCAACTCTGCTCCCTCTGCCCGCCCTCGATATCCTCAGGGTTATATTCGAACTCGCTGCTCTCCTCATTCTCCGAACTGCTATCCGACGACGACAGCAACGGCGGGAACGACGGCAACGACGACAACGACGACAACGATGATGACGATGATGACGATGACGAGTCCGAAGAGCTCACCTCAGCCACCTCAACCACCGCGCGCGAGGCCTTCACGGCGCGTCCCTTGCGCTGCTTCTTAGGTGACGGCGCCGCGTCGGGGGCGAGGTTTGCAGGGGAGTCCGAGACGGCGCTGCGCTCCGAGTACTCGTAGGGCTCGGAGCCAGAGAATCCCCGCGACGCTTACGCTTGCGCATCTTGTTAACGCCGCCCGCATCGCCCTCCTCCTCTGTGGTATCGGCATCGGTGGTGACCTGGGCGAGCTGGGCCGCACCGGCGGGTGGTGGTGGTGGTGGACCGCCATTCTTCGGCAACGAGTCCAAGGACGGCTTCCCGCCCTTCGCGACGTACTCGTCTAGCTGCGCCTTTATAAACGCCATGTTCTCCTCGAACGTCCCCGGGTTCGTGTTGACCTTGCGCAGCGCCTCGAGCGCCGGCTCCTTCGACGACGAGGGCGTGAGCACCAGCTTGCCACCGTTGGCGGCGTACCGCTCTAACGCCTCCTTGATCCACTGTCTCGAGTCGGCGTCTGTGGTGAATTTAGGTTGGACCGCCGTGAAGATGTCGAAGTTCGGCTCCGTCTTGGGGTCTACTACGGGTACCTTTTTAGGGTTCGTCGGCTTCGGTGGCTTTGCTGTGCTCGTAGCCGGAGCTGAAGACGAGGTTGCCGGATTGGCAGCGTGCTGCCCTATCATATCATTGATCCACTGTCTTACGTCCATGTCTGTATTAAATTTGGGTTGGACCGCTGTGGAGGTGTTGACGTCCGGCTCCGTCTTAGGGTTCGTTGGTTTCGCGAGCGTAGCTGTATTCTTCGTTGTCGTCTCCTTCGGCGGCCCGTGGAAAGGGGTTGCTGGTATCGTCGACTTAGGTATCGAAGCTGGATTGGTAGTGTACTGCTCTATTATATCCATGATCGCCCGTGTTACATCCGACTCCGTCTTAGTGTTCGTCGGTTTCGCGGGTGTAGCCGTATTGTTTGTTGTCGTTGTCTCCTTCTTCGGCGGCCCGTGGAAAGGGGTTGCTGGTATCGTTGGCTTAGCCATCGAAGCTGGATTGGCAGCGTGCTGCTCTATCATATTATTGATCCACTGTCTTACATCCATGTCTGTATTAAATTTAGGTTGGGCCGCCGTGGAGGTGTTGACGTCCGGCTCTGTCTTGGGGTTCGTCGTTGTTGTCTCCTTCTTCGGCAGGTCTAGAGTAAACCCGTGGAAGGGGTTTGTCGATTGTTGGGGTGCTGATGTTGGCCCCGGAGCTGGTGTATCCGGCCTCGGTGGCTTTGCTATACTCGTAGCCGGAGCTGAAGACGAGGTTGCCGGTATCGTCGGCTTAGCTGTCGGAGCCGTAGCCTTGGTTCTCGCCAGCTTTTCCTGCTCCTCCCGAGCCACTTTTTNNACCNNTATGTTTTCCGACAGAGGAGGCGGCACTGGTAGTTTTATCGCTTCGCTTGGATCATGCTCGGAATCGACGGGGCTCAGGTCCGAGCCCCAGTCTGAAGAGCTCGACGGAGTGGCCGCAGCTATAAACTGGGGGTGCGAGCTAATAGCCCCCCCCTTCCGGGATCTCCTGCTTCACGAAAACTGGACTGGGCAAATTCGGGGGGTGGTGCAGCAGAGCATTCAGGTCCAGCTCAACGTCGGACTCTGACTCCTGCTTGACCGACCCGGGCATGGAGTCCGATTGTTCGCCTACTTCCGAGACCTCTGGAGTATTGGAGTGAGTTTTCATATGTTCGCGAAGCTGTTTTTTGGTCATGTGTGTGGTGACGACACCGCAAGCGTAGAAAAGGTCACAAAGCCTCTCTGGACCGGAGGATCCCCCAGCCCCAGCCTTCCCAGCACCAGCCTTCCCGGCCCGGCCATAGGCTTTCAGGATGTCATTGACGTGCTCCTTGACGAAGTGCTCCTTGATCTGGTCTGTGTTGTAATAAGGAAGGAGATGCTTGTCCTTGTCGCAGAGGAAACAGCGCAGTACGTTGTGGTCCTCTCTTATATGTTTGTCAAGGCCGACTGTGTCGGCGAAGGTAAAATAACGGTCACAGTCAGCATATGGACATTCCCGCGTCCGGTCCAGCAGCTGGAAGCGTAGAGAGTGGACCTCGCGTTGGAGCCGGAGCACTTCTGTCGGCGTCATCATGGCAATGGAAACGCCGGGCATGCTAGGACCCGTCCTAAGGATCGATTCCAGGGGCGGTCCATGGAGGGGCATGACTGGCTTTAGCGGGTTGGTGAAGATCGAGTTCACGCTTGTGAAGGTGCGGTCGCGTAGTAGTTGCATCCGCGTAGCCTCATCTATCGTGTTCTTCGAATCTTTGAACACGTCATTGAGAGGTTTGTCGTTCTTATATGGCGATGAGCCGGTTTTGCCTGAACGCCCGTTGCCATTGCCACTATTCCCACTGCCACCGTTCCCGCATGTGGCACACTCGTCGGCGGGAGGAGGATTCCCAGTTGCCGGTTTGTTCATAGACGCATATCGTGGGCCCCATCGTGCGTTCTCTGGGATTACTACCATTTTGTCAGTTCGCCAGTCACCTCAAGAGGTAGTGGTTTCCACTTTACTTACACCACTCATCATCTGCATCCTCAAGAGACAAGTCTAAGTCCGGCTCTACGATGTTCCTGAGAATCCACTGCCACTGCTCTTCGGTTGTGTTATGTTGAATGAGAAGCGTGGGTTGGTTTGTAGAACTCAAGGTAAGAACCTGTAAAGGATCCTTGGGGTTGTAATTCCCATATATGCGGTTACGTACGAAACGCTTAAATTGAGCAAGGTCATATCGGTTGATGTGCACATCCACGGTGTTGTTATCGTCGTCGATACCTCGTATGCGATAGACCTTGTACACCGGGCGAACAACGAGGGCGAACCCTTCGTCTGGAACCGCCCCAGAACCCAACAGTTTCTGCCACTCCTGTAGAGATGCAGGGTTGATGATATTGCCAGAGAAGGGAATACGTGCCGGCTGCTGCTCGATGAACTTGAAATGGGCACCTGGACACCAAATCTCGAAGCGGCTGCATTCCTTCTTCAAATCAACATTCTTCAGGGACAATTTGACAGCCTCGTACACCTTGCTCAGACCGGTGCCATCCTGAGTGGTCTTGGTCAGCCTAAAATCCTTCCGTTCCAATTCAGGTAGCTCGCTTGTTGCGAAGACCCCTGGGACAATCACTGGAACAACTGCATGTCTTATGCTCTCCAGATTTAAGGAGATTGTCGGAATCGGACTCCATTCGTTCTGTTCGTTAATGACCTCTTCCCATAGCTCGCCGGGCGGGTCAAGGTACTGATAGGCACCACCGATTCGGCCGTTTTGGTACGAAACCCAAGCATGCGGCCCATCAGCAGAGAACAAGGCTTGCATGGCAAGCATATACTCCATGCTAAACTGGTGAGGTTGGTGTCCTTTACGGAGTTTCTTAGGCACCCTCATATATACCACCTCATTCTCAGCCGTGTGCTCGATCCGGACTATGCCCTCTGTACTCGGCGGTTGATACCCACCCGGACGCTTCGGGTCTGTGGGCTCAGGCTCGTCTCCGATACGGACGAAGCAAGCATACCTGTCATCGTCGTCTCCTTGCCCGAAGTATCTTTTCACCAGCCTCCAAACATCATCGCTGACATAGGCATCCGGGAGACCATGGCGAAGCGTCCAAGAGCAGTCTTGACGAGTTCGAGAGGAGATTTGCGCCAGATCTCAACGCAGAGGGACCGATCCACCGGGTCCCAATTACTGAACAGCTTGTCGACGTTCCTCACAAAATCATTGTAATCGAGGGATGTCGTCAGAGAACCCTGCCAGCCGTAAATTCGGAAGTGCCTGGCTGGGAGGGCGGGCTTGCTTGGAGGAGGAAGTTTAACCTTATTCATCTTTGGACTAGGTGGGTTAAGCCAGTCGGCGTCCATTGGCAGCTCCTGCTCTATGGCAGGCTGATCAACATCCATTGCATCCCCCTTGGCTGGCATGTCCTGTTTAGCCTTCTTTGTCGTCCTCCTTGCCTTTGCCTGGGCCTTCTTTATGGCCTTAACTAGCATTTCCGATTCCTTCGCTTCCTCTGCTACCATTCTTGCCTCAGTTTTAGGAGACACCCAACCAAGGAGTGGAGGGTTCGCATGATCGTATTCTTCGCCTGGATGAAGGGTTGCCCAGGCGCTGACGCCGCCACCGCGTAAACTGATACTGTTCTTGTTGTAGATGACTGTAGTGCGATTGTCAGCCTGCGTAAGAGAAAATAAGGACTGAAGCAATTCGAGCAATGCGAGCATGAGAACAACTTACATTTCTCCTGATCGTTGTACTTGTTTAAAAATGCCAGAGGATCAGCGTTTAATGCGGCATTCTTTGCATCCACCGGGTCCGGGTCCGGTGACGGGAGAAACGGCATCGTCCCCATACGCAACGGTTCCACCGGAAACCCGAAGTAGAGACATGTCATCTTGAAGGCCAGCGTATCAGTACCGCCCTTTAAACGCGTCTCCAGGTTCTCGTAGTAGCGTCGAGCGTTTCTGCGCTGCCACTCAACGAGGTCTGGCGGGCTGGACTGAGGCGTGATGAGGGTGATCTCATGGTCGTCGAAGGTGCCCTGGAGGATATCGTCGACTGAGATACCAGGGGCGCGCAGTAGAGAGAAGAAGTAGTTTTCTATCTTCTGAAACTTTTCGTGGTTTGGACGAACAAGGGGATCGCATCTCTGTTTGAATGGTATTTTGGGCCGGATAGTGCCGTACTGTTCTTCATCTTCTCCTTCGTCTTTTCCTTCGCTGGAAACGGAACCAATGCTCCCCTTGTCGGGAACCAAATCCATATCTTCTGTGTCGGAAACGAACCCCCCAACTTCTTCCTGGGAAACCAAACCATCTCCTTCTTCCTCTTCTTCCTCTTCTTCGGAACTATAGGTCTGGCTGTCGCTATCAGTGAAGGGCAGCAACCCGTCGTCCGCCATTACCTCGTCCATTTTGATATCCCCTACAAACGCCATCTTGGATAGGTGACAACCGTATTTACCGTAGTTAGCGTTGAAGGCGAGGCGAGCTTTGACGTCCGGGTATCTGATTGCTACTCGTTAAAGATCTCTTGCTTTTTCGATAGAGACGAACTGTAGGAGAGGCGGCGCGTTTCTACTCTCTTTTCTTAAGGCAACCAGCAGCGCAATCATAATACCTTAAAGGCACTCTCCACATGAAGCGCAGGCAGCTCTCTTGCGACAGACGACGTGCGAGTAGAAACTACCAGGCACGACTAGGAGAGCTGAGGCCGTGAAGCATTGTAAACAAGGGAAGAATCGAAAGTCAGAAGCGAGATATCGGGTTTACTTGGACAAAGAGCGAGGGACAAGGGACTTTCCTCTAAGCTACGAAAACATTCTTAATTAACCAGAATTAGCCCTCGGACGATTGCATTCCACTCTTTTGGGTTCGTCGCATTTGATTCTAGGGGAACGTCGTTTCGCTCCAGGCTTTACGCCACTTCGGTCGCGAACAAAGCCCATGGTCGTTTTCGGAAGATTATGAGCTGATGCTAGGGACTACGATAGGGCGAAGCTACCTAATGATGGCGAACGGCGATTTAGCGCCCAGGGTGATTCACCTTGGCTTTGTAAAGACGCTAAAGTAAGACCAGAACGGTGGCATGAGCGCTGCTCCTGGAATGTCATCTCTGCATTTAGTGTCATGGTAATGCCTATATAACCCGTTATTCTTACTAGAATCAAAGAATTCACGCAACTTACTTCCTTGGAAATATCTAGAACCAGGTTGTGGTGTTAGTACCACTCGATAGTGTTGTCATAGTCAATATGCCGTGCGGCCTAATCGATGTTTGATCGAGAGTAGTGGTACCGGGCGACTGCTCGTCGCATGTGCCTTAATATTTGCATCATTCTGCCACTCTCAGCGGAGAAGTTGCCGATCCTAATCATGATGAGAGTAGGATACGTTAGGATATGCTATGCGTGGAGGTGGAGGGGTGGTTGACTCCAAAACAGCCTAGGTGTGCTAGATTTTGACAAGGGGATCGTTCTCAGCCATATACGCCACACATATGTGCCACACTAAAGGTCTAACTTATCAGAGCCTGGATTGATTGATGAGGCTCAATAAGTTATTACTGCCTACCTGCATCTAACTCTTGTTGGGTGTCATATTTCTCTACAAACTTCTCGGGAAACCCATTCGCACTATTAAACAGAAGGGTCTTGAAATATTGCTGAGTACATCTTTCCGTATCATACCTAATCTTGAGTGTTGAACCCCTCGGGCTCTTTTCTTCTTCCTCGCCTATTACTATTGTATATATGTGCATGAAATCATTAATCGTAGTAGCGAGTTTATTGTCAAAAAGGATAATGTGGTATACTTTAGTTGGACTTGAACGAGGAATCTTGCTCATAAATATACGAACTACACTGAGCTACGATTGTTTTGGGACAAGACTAAGGCAGCGAGTTTTTAAATATAAATTCTTTCCCTTCCAGATACGTTAGGCTTCTTCCTCCTTTGACTTCTTCTCAGACATAGCGTCGTGAATGCTATCACTCCCACCGAGCCCCAGAAGCATCGCCGTAAGACCGATTTCACGATTTATCTCCGCCATACGCTCGGTGTCGGCCTGAGCTGTGCCTTCTGAGCCAAAGATGACGTCCTATGAATTGCGATATTAGCGAAAAAAGGGGTCCTGGTAAGGGTTACAATAACAAGTTGTACGAACCATTTCTTCCAGTGTAAGTCGCTTGGTTTCCGGGACCTACAATAGTCACGTCAGTCTACTGCCGCCCAAGTCTTATTAGGGAAAGGGGGGTGCGGGTGGCGCTTACAAAAAACCAGATAAATCCGGCGCCCAGGAAAGTCAGGAGACCAAATAGGATATAAGAGCCGTAACCGATTTTATTTAACAATTCAGGCGTGACCTGTCCAACAACTATCCTCGTGTTAGGAATATTTAAAGTCGCCAAAGATATTTCGCAAAATCACTTACTGAAGTTATTCGCCCAGTTACTATAATTATAACACATAGAGTCAGCTATTATCTTTGAGGTCTCGGAGACGCTTCGAGCTTTTAGGGCATAGTTTCGCGCCGAAAAGGGGTCATCTTGTTTAGAGCCGCTAAAACAGGAAGACAATAACGACGAGTGTTACTCACCTCGAGGCTCCGAGCGTCACTCCATAAGGACGTGAACTTAACGGCCAAATCTCAGCAATGATAATCCACGCACAGGGTCCCCACGAGTATGCAAAATTAATCACGAAGATCCAGACGAAGACGACAGCAGCCCAGCCCGCGGTGGCGTGCGTCTCCCATTGATTCGCATTCTTGGCTACGATAACCGCGATAATTATATGGCAAGTTGCCATGCCGATCGCTCCAACGGTGAGGACCGGTTTTCTACCAACGCGATCGATGTATAAGACGGCCGGTATCGTGAAGACGAACAACAAAATCCCCACAACACCGGTGGCTAGTAAGCTAGTTGTGTTTTCGCTCAGGCCGAGAGATTTGAAGATACTAGGAGCCTATAAATCACGTATAGAGTTAATAAGGGTTCTAAAATTGGACAGTATGAAGAGCTAATACGTCTCTCACTGCAGGTAACATATTTCAAGTGACCACTCACATAGTATAACACGGCATTTATGCCAGTCCATTGCTGGAAGAACATGGTGACAGTCGCGACGACGACGCGCTTGAACATTGGCTTCGTTTGGAAAAGTGACTTGATAGCGACGAACTGTAGTTTAAACGTGTTCCAGGCTGTCGGTTCTCGGAGATGAGGAAAATGCTCCGCGACTGAAATAACGTGTTAGCTACTTTAATCAGTATAGTTTACAACACATGCGTCTGGGAAGCTCATTCCCGATCGTCGAGTTGTGACAAGAGCTGATACTCCCCAGGGCGAAAGGGGGATGAGGTTATACTCAGCCCTAGAAGATATCTGAATAGGACACACTAATGGTGAGATCTCATCACAAAATGAGACTTACCTGTTCGCTTTTCAAATTGAGACTGCGCCTTGATTTCGAGGAATTCGAGCTCAACGAGCTCATGTTCAGTAGAGAGCCCTCTGAGATTCGCCAGTATAACCCGTGCTTCGGCTTCACGGTCATGGTGAATTAGCCAACGTGGGGAGAATGGCACTTGAAAGTCTCATGTTAGTAATTTGGTTATTCATAATGTGAAGCGGAAACCCAAAAACGGCGAATACTACATAGGATAACAGGCTATAGAAAGGACATGACGCCCGGTAATGTGGAGTAATATAAGGAAAAGTAGTGAGCTTAGTAGTATACGTACTAAAAAGCATCCCAAAGAATAGCACAACAGCGGGCGCAAGCTGTAGGGTTATGGGCACGAGCCATGCGGCATCCTTCTGTTTTCCAAGTGTCGTACCGCCGATAAAGTTTGTGCCATAGTCAATCCAGAAGCTGATTAAGATGCCAAAAGTGATGGCGAGCTGTTGCAGAGCCACAAGGGCGCCACGGACCTCGGGTGGTGCCACTTCGGAATTGTAGATAGGCACGATAGCCGCAAGAGCGCCGACGCCCATTCCTGTAACAAACCGACCTCCAAGGATGGCATTATGACCGCCGGTCTGAGCAGTGGCTTGAACCACAACACCTATCACGAACACCGTGACAGCCACCAGCACGCCATATTTGCGGGAGAGGGTCTCGGCAATGAAGCCTGACATAAGAGTTCCTATCCAAGCGCCTAGTTCTAGGATGGCCGTGAGCCAACCCTTTTTTGTTTGGTCGGCGTTGGGATCGAAGGGGTCATATTCGCCCATATCTTGAACCCGTTAGCACGTTGCCACCATTGATGAGGATGGGCAATGAAGATCAAGACACTGACGAGATTGGAAAGCAGGCATGGCCAGGAGCCCCGAAAACATTCCTTGATTATAGCCGTACAAGATGCCACCGATACAGGCGAAGAGGGCTATCCGGAAAACCTTAAAGTTCTTGACCAGGGCTCCGGGGCCTGAAGCACCCATCATCCCCTGACGCCGCTTCAGGGCGGCATCGTAAACGGCCGCGTTGTCGACAGCCACTCCCATGATGAACTACGTCCCCTCTGGGAGTTTTGAGTCGCGTAGGTAGTAGAGAGGGCTTTGAAACTGCAACGCTGGTTTCCTCTTGGCTGCCCTCGACTTATTATACCTACTTATAGCTTGCCGCAAAGAAAATTGAATGTAACGTGATGGGCCTAGAGTGGAATGGCAGATAACTTGGTCCCAAGAAGCTAATAATCTCCTCGTACCATCCTGCCAGATATGTAATAACTTGACTCCTCACTGCCCCGTCAAGTACTGCTGTAGACGACCCTGTTCTCGCCATCTGGTCTAACCACACCGGTCGAGCGGAGTAGTCTAGATGTGTATCTGGTGCTATGGTACGCTGGTTCTATGTACCACTGTCCCTGAACTAATCATGTCATTCGATACTAGTGTCGATACCTATTTGCGGGGGACATGGGGATGGGATAAAATGGAAAGTGGGAGGAAGAATTGCTCAATAATAAGCCTTGTATGATGCGGAGGCGTTCCAAGCAACCGGTAAACGCATACAATCGCGTTTCCTTTGGTAGCCAATGAAATCGGGACTGAGACTCCATTTCGGACAGGTTACTTTATCAAAAACATGAAATTTCCCACTACAACTTGCCGTTATGAGCGTGACAACGATGCAAACTTACACCAGTCGTCCAATGCCTTGCCTCAAATGTGGAGGTGTACTTAGCTTTGTGCGGAGCAGATGTCTAGTTGCATCGGTAGATTGGTTGGCGGCATTTGCATTTAGCCTGAATGCCTGCATCCACTGTTATTAGGTAGACGGCAACCCGGATACTGTTTCCTAAGGATTATTATTCGTATCTAGACATTTGGGTTAGCTTACACGAGTAGCAACCTCGGTAAGATCATTCCACGTAAACTCGAATGATTGTAAGTACACTGGAGCCGAGGCAAATACTTTCCTAGTATGAGGAGTACGTGAGCTGAAGGGCAATGCATAGCAAATATAATTCTATAACGATAAGTAACACCTAAGCACGTAATATTAGTTGGAAACAGACAAACTGTACAAGATCGCACAGGGAGAACGGTGTCACAGAACCGGTGTCACGGAACTGTACTCCTGGATACCATAGCTAATGCTGCAAGGGCAAGATGTCCACGATATGTAAGGTGACTATACAAACTCTGCTATTATAGATAGAACTTACTCCTTGTGCAGTAACGACAGCCAGTACCGGAGTCGCCAGCAGTTATTATGATTGTTATAAACACTGTCGAAGATTAGGGCGCTTATACTGCTAAAAGTAGTGCTCGACTATCTTAGTAGGCAAGCACTTCTCTCATTAGAATGTTTAGAGAATGAGCATGACAATATTCGTATATCCAGCCGAAAGCTAGAAGGATATCGTTTCTAGTAAAGGTACTTTATATACCCTAGGTAGGAAGCCTAGATGTATACATAGCGAGGAACGAGAATGTGGAAGCCTCTGCTAAGCTGTATCTGAATAGCCAGATACGCTATGCTGTCGTAATGTGAAAGCTATAGTATGATGCAAGGACACTCTTTGTGTGAATAAAATTATCGAAAATGCATCATTAAAGGGGGGGGGGGGGGCTGCAGCAGTGGATTAGGTAACTAACCTTCCTACTGCGAGCAAGAAATAAGACCGGTGAGATTTTAATTGAATGCTGACGTCTCCTTAGGCCTACGTCGGCACGGATGAAAAGTTGAGGGCGAATAGAGAAGAGAAGCATGCCGCCCAACTTCGGCTTGCCTTTAGCCTCGGGGAAAGCCTCGCACGGACGAAGATTGTCGATCTTAGGCGTAATTCACCTTGACGAGATTTGGCACCAATCAGCGGATGCATGGCGAACCAGGTTTTAACGCAGGCGGTCGAGATAGGCTTCAGTAAATACACGCGGGCGCTTCTCGAATGCTGGTTTTCGCGGGAAGGATGCGGGCGTCGCAGATGTGATCAACGATTGTCCAACGAAAGTACCAACAGCAGATTCTTCAAAGGGGCATCATGCCATCATGATAAGCTCGGCAAATGGCGATCTCCCAAGGTCCCGACAACGTGGGATCAGAGGTCGAGAAAATGGGCGACCAGGGCGGCGACCCGTGAAACACGGGGCCTGCGCAAGACCTGCGGAAACGACGTAGGGCTAGAAGAGGAACATATACATGGTACTCTGGTTCTTCTGAAACCCAACGCACACCTCGGCCCCCAAAATGGATAGTCGATTGCCGATGCACGGATGACACGACTCGGTCAAGGGCGAGATAGAGAGGGATAGAGAGAAAGAGGAGACCAGGGTTGACTCTCTCACGCCCCCAACGGGTGCCGTGCGATGCCGGCTCACCTAGGTTACAGTCTCAATGGGGGCGAACACGTGCTGAGCCAATTCATCTCTGGCACGACGGTGTTTCTGTTGTTCGTTGTTACCCCACGAGAGACATTTTGAAACAACCGACATCTCTATACCAGCGATGCCATCTTCGACACCGGACAGCGACACATTGTAAGTCTATAGCCAGCAGACGATAGGCGCGCAGTCGCTCATGTATGTAGCGACGGGAGTGACATTCCGAGCGAACAGGCCGGCAAGCGCTCTCGACGACTTTTTCCAAATCCTTCGACTTGCGTACGCTTTGGGTAGAACCTAAATCAAAATAGGAAGATGCCGATAGATTGATGGCGGGCGGCGTTGTCTCTCTTAGGCATTAGTAGCCGTGGGCGCGAACGTCATATCATGTTATGTGGTATTAGGTATACCACATCGGCTCTGGTCTCTGCCATCTCGTCATTGACTAGGTAGGTAGACTAAGATAGGTAGTTGGAGTGAAGCATCGAGGGCCTGTAGCGGCGTGAAGAGACATTGAACGTAGGTATAGAGAGCGCAGATTGCAGAGCACATAAAGTATAGTACAGGCTAGGTATACCGGCAAGGAAGACAGACGTCTTTGGACGAATTAGAAAAAGGCTCAAAAAACATGTCAACAGTAACAGCATGCAAAATACAAAATAGCGTTATCGGGTACCTGATTTGAAGCTTTTAGCTTCTCTTCTCTTCTCGTCTCGTCTCCGCTGGCATCCTTGGCGTCGCGAACCCCATGGACCACGGCCCCAAAATAGACCACTCGGCTGCTGAAGCGAGGAACGTCGGCGTTTAGATGACAGCTAGTATCCCGACTTTCTAGCTGTTCTAGGAATAGCCGTGGACAATCCCGTCTTAGCGTGCTGGCACTACTAGTATATACGGTACCTAGTATAGGTAGTGTACGATACTGCATGCATTATAATTACTACCGTATCGTAGACGCGCGCCTCTGTACTTACTTTCTACCTCGTCTGTTTTCGTCCTCACCTCGTCATGGTCCCCTTGTCTGTGTTTTCGCTTCCAATTTCTCTCTCTACCTACCCTCTACCTCGTCGCTCCCCTTAGCTGTAACCGCTGCGGTTCCGGACACTATTAACACTCCGAGATCAGCCACCTATTTCCTCTCTCAGTATGGTCTTTCAAGTGCGATGGACTTCTGAGATGTTTCCTGTTGGTCATAGCCGGCGGGGCGACGACGACGATGGCAACGATTACCGTTCCTATGCTAAAAACTAAAGACTACCTAGGCCGCAATTTAATGCGACCAGGCGGGTTGGTGTCTTAACGTTTTCAAAACAAGCGCCTTTGATGTGTTCTCGTCCGTCAACCGGTATTACATAATAAACCTTGCCAAACAAACGGGTGGGAGAGTGTATACACGATGGATGTACACTTACAGGTCTTACAGGCCTCGAGGACCACACAGTTGGTCGACTATCCCGTTCTCGTTCGGGGGCGCGTCCGTCTGGGTACTGTACAGGACAGCTGCAATGGTACAGTATGCTACCTTAATTGGGATCCATCCGTACCTATCGAGCGCATCATGTATGCTATCCACCTTGTTCCTGCAAGGTACCATGGCATGTTTGCTCGCTTTGACTCGTGCTCTGCATCATCTCTGCTGCCAGGTGCCTGTACCCACTTCAATGCGCGCACTTTATTTTTCTTGGTGTAGGTATTTGCGGGGGGCGGGACCGCCCATGCTCGCTACATACTTCCCGACTGTAGTTTTTCTCAGCATGCGTACGAAGGTGCGAGGAGGGACAGTCAGTGCGTACCTTAGGTACCTACCTACATACCCCTCATGTTGGATGCCATGACGATTAAGTACTCCATTCCCGCTACAACATCAATATGCCATCCCATTTGCACACCTAACAGATGGGCCACCTACCTCGATCCCTTACCTTCCGTCGCTTGCGCTACAGCGCGTTTAGATTTTCCCATTCCAACATCTGCTACCTCTCCTCTCGGCTGAAGCTTGTCTTGGCTCGGGCAGGGGTGTATTAGGTACGCTCTTTCTTTTCGGGTGGATGCGTCTCTCGATTCAAGTCAATACCTTAGGTAGGTAGGTAAGCACATAGATGGACCAACACGTTCATCTACCTACTACCTAGAGGCAATCCAGCAAGAAAAAGGGTCTCGGTAAGTACCGTCGTTATAAACTATTTCTTGGCCTGCCTCTTGGTACTGGCGAGGTTCCGCTTCCGTGGTTGTTCGCCTTCTCGCGCGCATCGCAACGATATGCGACTTCTGATAGGGCTGGCGGCTAATGATACTATCCACCGCTTCTATTTTTGACCGTCTACCTGGCCCGCTTCTCTTCCCCTTCCCGCTCCCGTCTACGTACACTACACTACTCTCTTCCTGGGTGCCTTGACACTTGTACTTACGTATAGTTGTAGTTTGGTTCGGTTTGGTTTGGTTTGGTTTGGTGCCCCCCAACCCGTGTCTATCCTCTTTCGACTTAGACCGGCGTATCCACGCTTAGCCGCCAGCACCCCGGACCCTTTTTCTAGCCGCCCAGCTCCCAGACAGACGCCTCTTCCAACCTAGTCCAGCCAATATCAGCGGCCCTTCTGGCGTCTCTTCGCTCTTTCAGATACACAACACAAGTTTCATCGTCTACGCTTGCATTCTTCCCCACGTCGTCTGTCGCTCTAGCTCGTCATCCACCCGCACTACTGTGTGGACGGGGGTCGTCGATGGCTATGTTTCAGATTCAGAGTCTTGGGTGCTCCTCTCTACCACGCTCGGAACCAACACGTTTTTGAGAGAGAGCTCGCGTGGGACAATGCGCCGTCCTCGACGATGGCCGCCCCAGATGGCTGTTTTATAAGTAGGCGCCCATATCGCGACCTGGTCTATCTTGTTTACATTTCCCTTCCCGGACCCTCCTGCTACACCACCAAGCCGCCTGTTTCCTATTGTATTCCTTTTTTCCTAACGTTCTGGCCTGGTTTTCCGTTTCCTTGTTCTCCGCCGTTCGTTTCATCATCATCATCTTCTTCATTCGTTTGATACGAGTCAGAGATCTTTGCGCCAAAGAACCCATTTTTGAACAAGTTCACCTCTCGAAACATACCTAAGTTCTCCAGGCGAAAACGAGAAACAACTATTACCCCTGTCCTACTTTAGCTTCCAGTCGCTAATTCATAATCGCTTCTGTTTCGAAGCGGATGCACTTACGTGTATCCACTACTTTATACTCCTTCTAGCTTATACGCTTTCGTTTATACTCCCTATTTTCTACTTCAATTCTTGTACTATCCGCAAACATGCCGAAGCACACACGCTCGTCGAGCTCAAACCAGGCCCGGTACTCGAACAACCCCCTCCCCGTGTCCTTGGCACCATCGGCTATGCCCGTTAGCTACAGCACGCGCCCGACGGCTCTGCCGTTGAACACGAACCTGAACACCAGCTACTACAGCGCCATGCCACCTTCCGGCGCGGCCTCGGTGTCCATGCCGGCACAGGCCTATGAGCCGTACCCCGCGGCCGTGGCCGCCCCGCCGGCCCCTCCTATGCCTCACCGGCCGTCCTCGGGCGCGTGGTCGCAACAGGATGACCACAACCTGCTCACGGCACGGCAGCAGGGTCTCAACTGGGCGCAGATCCAGAGCACGTACTTCCCTAACAAGTCGCCCAATGCCTGCCGCAAGCGCCATGAGCGCTTGCTGGAGCGCAGAGGCGCCGACGACTGGGACGCCAGGAAACTGGAGCGTCTCGCTAAGGAGTACATGAGCATGCGCAAGGAGATGTGGCAGGGCCTAGCGGCGCGGACCGGAGAGAAGTGGATCGTTGTCGAGGCAAAGGTATGTCATTACTCGTCTCTCCAAAACAAGAAGAGGAAGGCAGAAAACTAACCAATTTCCCCATAGTGCATGCACAACGGCCTCAAGAACCTCCAATCGGCGGCGCGGTCTGCGGCGCGTCGCGAGCGGCTGGAACAGGGTCACTCGATGCATGGGTATGACGACGACAGCGGCATTTCCGGCATTGGTCTGACTCCAGTAGATGACCTCGACGCATCCTATAGCAGCCCCGAGACATCGTCGAGCGTGCACTCGCAGCATTCTCAGCACTCGGGCAACGGCGGCTATAGCATGCATCCTATGACGGCGATGCCATACGGCTCTGCTGCTGGCTACTCGTCGAGCTACAGCTCCTCCGTCTCGTCATCCGCCCCGTACGCTACTATGCACGGTAGCCACCACCCGCACCACCAACACTCGCAAGACAGCTCCCCATACATGGGTAACGGCCAGCGCCTACCCAGCGTCGACATGGGAATCGAGGCCATCATCAACCGGCCCGGTCACGCCCACGGGCCGGCTCCTGGCATGTAAATTGATCTGATTTTCGACGGGGTTCGATCGAAAAACATGATGCATTCCTTCCCCTCGCCCCTTCCCCTCCTCTCTTCTCTTGCATGTATGACTTTCGTTTCCTCCCGTCAAGTCTACTACCTATTCTCTCTTTTGATACCATTTCCCACTCAAGTTGGGCCTATCTATGCATAAATGTCGGACATTTCGCTGGCGTTTGAAGCCAGGGGCGTTCAAGGCGTCGGGGTGATGAACATTGGATTTATTTGAATTTTTTTTCCCGTCTGGGAAGGCGCACTAGCGAGGGTGACGCGATACTTTTTATTCTTCTTTTTTCTTTCTTGGGCCCTGCAGACTTATTCTTCAGTTTGTCCTTTTGATACATTTTCTAATCCTCTTGGTCGGGGCACGATGAAATGATGACAACATAACGACGCGTGGAAAGATGGGATGATGAATGGAGGGGTTCGTGGGGGTGATCTCTCTTAAGAGTTGTTCTTTGATAGCATCTCGGCTGCTGCAGGCCGCGTTTCTCACTCCATTTTTTCTTCTTCCAAGTCATGGGGCATATCTAGAGAGGCACAACACACGAATTGGAGCTCAGCATCGCTGGTTTTTGTTTTATAATGGCAGCATCCCCCCCTTGCCCTCCTCCACTCGGAGACAAAGGGGGCTCACAAGCGAAGCGATATACTGTACACTTATACCTTAGTCATCGGATAGATACCACGAAAGCAGCTGGGCGGGGCTGATGATCGGAAAGGATGGATGGGATCATCGGCGGTAATCAGATGGTGAAGGCGGAGCTAAAAAAAGTAAGGAGTTACGCTAGAATATGTCGTCGCGAATAAATGAATGAACAGAGCAGTTTTTTCTTGATACAATCTAGAAGCCCGCCTCGCGTCTATGGTGAAGGGTCCTGAATCGCCCCATGATGCGCAGGTTCTGCTTCGCCAGGTAATTGTTTGTACATTTGATGGACAGTATGTTACAAGTTGGTATTCACGTTGTGCTAGGCGTTCTTCGACCTCATTTAGATCCAACACGAGGTGCAACCACATTGACCGGAGCATCTGTAGCCTTGGCGTCTTGGACGGCGGTTTCGTCCCAGTCGTCTTCGTCCTCGTCGTACTCTTCTTCTTCATCATCATCCGGGATTGGTTCTCCCATGACGCTCCTCCACACACGACCCCACATGTCTTTCTTCTGCACGAGCGCCAGGACCATGATGGCGGGCAGGTGCCAGACGCTAGCCCAGAACAACCCACGCGCACTCCCCTTGAAGCCCTGGTGGCGGTGGAACCGCACGGCCTCGCGCACGAGCCAGACGTTCACGGGCAAGCTGGTGACGGCGAAGCTCCACTCGGTGACGCCGGCGGCGCACAGCCCGACGCAGATGGGGAGGAAGGCCAGGCTGTAGCGCAACGCCACGCGCGCGTTGCGCGCCGGGTTCACCCAGCTGAGCATCTGGTGCCCGGCCACCTTGTACTCGTCGCGGATGGACCACGACAGCGCCATGAAGTGCGGGAACTGCCAGGCGAAGAGCAGGGCGGCGAGAAGCCAGCCGCCGACGGCCTCGGGGGTGAGCAAGAGCTCCCGGAACGACCCGTCCCCCGTCGCGTACTGGCCCGCCGCGGCGGCCCAGCCCATCAGTGGCGGGATCCCGCCCACCACGCGCCGGCCCACGTGTTGAGCCACGACACGCGCTTCAGCGGCGTGTAGACGCCCGCGTACAGCGCGATGTTGGCGGCGCCGAGGAAGGCGACGGTGGGGTTCACCCCGAAGTATAACCCGCCGACGCCGGCGACCGCGGCGAGGACGGCGAAAGCGAGTGCTTTTCGTTGGGAGAGGAGACCGCGCACGAGGGGCCGGTTTCGCGTCCGGCTCATCATGGCGTCCCACTTCGGCTCGTAGAGCATGTTGAGGCGTTGGCGCTCGCGGAGCAGAGCGCCGTGCCGGTGGTGAGGAAGGCGAGGGTTAGAGGGGAGAGGGAGGGCGTGTCGAGACCCAGAGAGGGCGAGATGAAGTCTGGTACGGGATATAGCGCGTATGGCGCCATGGCCGTCAGTACGACGAGCACGGTCAGGCGCGGCTTGGACAGCGAGAGGTAGAGGGATAGCTGCCGGCGGAGGGAGCTTGTGGGGTGCCTCGTTGATGCCGTGGTTAGGGTGGAGGATGCGTTGGCGGGGAGGATGTCTTCTGTAGCTGCTTCTCCGGGTTGAGGGGAGACCTCGGAGGCAGCATCTCTCGCTGCATTTTGTTGCTGTTGTTGTCGTTTTTGACGCCGTCGGTGGGGTGGGAGGTGGTCGGGGTCTGATTTCACGTCATGGCTCGTGGTGGCCCCAGGAGTTCGTGCGGATAACTCATTGGAGATGAAGTAGCCCGCTTTCAGACGGATGGGGGTGGACTTGAGGACTTGGCGGAGAGGAGAAAGCTGAGACAATGGCCTGCTGATCAAGGGTATTGTTGTTGTTGTTGTCGTTGTCTGTGTTATCTGGCGGCTGCATCGCCAGCACACGGTGTCGAGAACATGGGAGCGGAAGACATTCCCGGCCGGGCGAAAGCTCATAATGGCTGGCTATAGGACTGACTGCAAGCGCATGTTCGCCGGTGCGTGGTGTTCTCTCAATTGGGCCAGGGAGACGTCATAGCCCCGGGAAGAGTTGGTTGTTTCACTCACTCACTTCGCGAGGGTGAGAGGCGGGATGCTGCTCGGTTGGTCGGGTCCGCGGGTATGGGTTGGATGTTTCTATTTCAACAATCATATGTCCCATAAGTCCAATTGTAGAAAACTCAATTGGCTCATTGCTGCCGCATACCTACAGACCCCTGTATTTCCAGGGCTCAGGCAGCTGGGGCGGGTGTACCCGGCAGGACGAAATATGCAGCTATATTGGTAAGAAGTTAAACAGTGTAGTATGTAAACCAGTTTAACGTCCGCATCGGATCCGGGGTGGTCCAATCCATCCGGGTATCACTTCGTGTTTGCACTGTGAGGTGGTCTCGGTACAGTAGGTAGGTATTCGATAGAATCCAAGTTTCTGGACCTTCACTTTGCAACAAGATACTTATGACCTCGGTAAATGACATGCCATTGTTTCCGTCGCAAGCTCAAAGCTCCCCCAGCTAGCGTGTCATCCGATCTAGACATGGCTGCTTATTATACCTGCCTGCATAGGATTCTTATCGAAAGCTTTTAGGTATGCGTTCTACGGAGTACATCAAGAGAGATCAGATCATAGGGCCAACTACTCAATGTCTTATACTAGTTACTATTATGCTTAAGTTCTTTTGGCCACCTTAGTTCCCTCCTCTCTAAGTCTTAGACCAAGCACGACTCGATGGCCGACAATTCCAAAAAGAGTTATCTCTCATGCTTGTTCCTCATCCTAGAATGAAGATCGTGCGTGAAGACGCTACCCACAATCCACTTCGGAGACTGGGGTCAGCCAATGTCCGATAAGCACCTCTCATGTCATTGGCTTACCCATTCCAACATCTACCGCCGTCTACCAAGGACATGGGCGCAGCTGAGCCTTCGTTATACCTACCTACTTGAGGTGGTACTTGGGTCGTAGCAAGCAGCGGTGCCCTATGCGCGATACTACATCACCTGACATGTAATGGGTCTCTCGCGGCAACACGCATGCAGTATGCGGATGGGTATATCAGTAAACTTCCGACTAGGGACGAGATAAGAATATAAAATGTCCAGCATGTCTTAAAATCCCATACCTCCAAGCTAGACGCGAGATATCTTACGATGAAAGGGATGGTAGCCAGGTGAATCAAAACTGTCTAAGACGCTTTAAAGGTGCTTGCTTGTTTAGAGATAGAAGTCTGACCTAGCTTCTGGTCCAACTTTTCATCACTTCTATTTTCTCACTCTTGCTACTCATATTTAACAGTACGCATTTCTGATTAAGTTCATTTCCGGTTATGGCAACATATACTCTTACATACCCCCCCAATACTTCTGAAGAATGAGCCGACTCTATACTAGAAGCAGTCGTTTCTAACTCCCCGATTCTTATAGTGAAGAGGCCATCCGCCTCCGACATCAAGCGGAGATGTATATCTCTACACTCATGGGAAATTCCCAAACAAACTGGAGCCCTCGCTCCAGCTCACGTTTGGACAAATAAGGATATGGGTATGACGAGTACCTCCTCTTCTACGCTTTGTTCATCTCCGGCACTCTTTAATAATACGCATGTTCAGGCTAACACACAGCCGGAAACAGACCCAACCCCGCCAGAGCACCAGAACTGGGGATCCTGGACCATAATCGCCTACTGGGCCACCGACGTGCTGAACCTGACGACATGGCAGACGGCGTCGGCCATCCTCGCCGTCGGGCTCTCGTGGCGGGAGGCCATCCCCATCATGTTCCTCGGTAACCTCGCCGTGGCCATCCCGATCGTGCTCAACGGCGCCATCGGGTCGCGGCTACACATCCCCTTCTCCGTCATCGCGACGAGTAGCTTCGGGTACTACCTGCGATATTTCGCCATCGTGAGCCGAGCCATCCTCGCCATGTTCTGGCTCGGTATCCAGGTGCGTGCGGACTGCTCCCCTAAGCCGAACCCCCCCAGAAACTCCCAAAGCAGAAATCCCCTGGATATATACCTACCTTACCATGGTATGAGTACTCCGCTAACACGGAACCAGAGCGCCAACGGCGCGCAATGCATAACGATCATGCTCCGCGCCTGGGCCCCCTCGTACAACGACATCCCGAACCAGCTGCCCGAATCAGCCGGCCTCACGACGCAGGGCTTCATCTCGTACTTCCTGTTCTGGATCATCCAGCTACCCCTCCTGCTGATCCACCCGACAAAGCTGAAGCCGCTGTTCTGGGTGAAGCTGGTCGCGGCCCCGGCCTCCGCGCTCGCGCTCCTGGGCTGGTCCGTCCACAAGGCCGGCGGCGGCGGCGGCATCTTTGCGCAAAAGGCCACGGTCAGCGGGTCGCGTGAGTACTTTCTTTTCTTTTCCTCGCGTATTTACCCTCTCTTACATTTCCTTTCTTGGGGGTATGATGAACACCCCTCGAAAATGCGCACATCTTCCCTCCGGTCGCGTGATCCTGCTATTATACAAGGTACATCTTCAAAACCCAACCACTAACGAAACCCCCCGCCAGAATACGCCTACCTCTGGCTCTCGAGCATGTCGGCCGTAACAGGGACCTGGTCAACCCTGAGCGTGAACATGCCCGACTTCACGCGGTACGCGCGGAGCCCCAACGGGCAATTCATCCAGCTGCCCGCGATGCCGATCCTCTTCACGATCTGCGGGATCATCGGGATCGTCACGACGTCGGCGGCGCACGTCTTCACGGACGAATACCTGTGGAACCCGCTCGACATCATCTCGCTGTGGCTATCCTACGGCTCTGGCGGGCGCGCGGCCGCCTTCTTCGCCGCGCTGGCCTGGTACCTCGCGCAGGTCGGGACCAACATCACGGCGAACTCGGTCTCCGCCGCCAACGACCTGACCGTGCTGTTCCCGCGGTGGGTGAACATCCGGCGCGGGTGTTTCATCGCCGCCGTCGTCGCCGGCTGGGTGTTGGTCCCCTGGAAGATCCTCAGCTCCGCCGAGACCTTGCTCGCTTTCCTGGGGGGCTACGCCGTCTTCCTGGGCCCGTTGGCGGGTATCATGACGGCGGATTTCTGGCTCGTAAAGGGACGGAAGGTGGACATCCCCGCGCTGTACAACCCCGACGGCAGGTACCGGTACATCGGGGGCTGCAACTGGCGAGCCGCGGTAGCGTTCATCGTCCCCGTGGCCCCGCTGCTACCCGGTCTCGGGCTCAGCATCAGCGGGCCCGAGGCCGTGCACATCGACGACGGGCTGGCGAATCTGTACACATTTAACTGGATGTTCGGGTTCGTGACGTCGATATTCCTGTACGTGGTGCTCAGCTACGTGTTCCCGGCCAAGGAGACGTTGGTCGCCGAGACGGTCTGGGACCTGGACCAGATCGCCGTCGAGGCGTATCCCCGCGCGAGCGATGTCGAGCACGGTTCGGATGGGAAATCGAAGTCGTCGGATGGGGTTAGCGATATGAATTCGAAAGAGGTATCATAAGAAGAACCCTAGATCGTGTATTTAAACTCATACCGTGCAATTACACAGAGTATGCATTAAGGCGAAGGGGTAAAAAAAGAAATACCTACCTAGTTGAAGACAAGTCGAGTATATACAGTCTTTTAAGAGAGAATTTACCATGATGCCTAAAACTATCTATCTTAGCAAATACGCCTCAGTATATTCTTTCAACTTGTATAACACTGCTCGATAGGGCATGTAAACAAACGAGTCGTAGCGAAGGGCCTCAAATAATTAGACTTTCACTGACATTAATTTCTTATATTCATATTAGCAAGATACGATGCAAAGCACACAACAGCGTCCAGCTGTCTACCGATTCCATCTTTTAGCCCCAACGCCATACACATATACATACACACAAGCTGCCTCCCGCAAATCTAGCAAGACTATTGACAACCCCTACCTCTCTACATGAAAGTCGGACAAGACCAAACATTGAGAGGTGGGAGCAAAACACCGTGAACACACACCGTTTTATTTTATTTTACAAGGCTTCAATAGCCCGCATCAGCACATCCATGCTCTTCGTAGCGATATCGGCGCTCTTGTCTTCATCGAGAAGCGCGGCCACGTCGCTCAAGACGCCTAATGGTATATAGCATCCCTCTCTAGCACGTTCGAGGCTCTCCTTGAGTCTACTCGTGTGCTCCCATTCTCTAGCAGCAACCTCGGCGCGCTCAATCACTCGATTAGAGATGCCGCACATAGCTGCGCAATGCATGCCAAAGCTCCCTTCGGCTACACCATCCTCCAGTTTGTATAAGAATGTTACGCGCCTATTTTCGTCATCTACGTGAATCTGCATGCGCTTGGCCCGGACCTCTGGGTGGTTTTCGAACTCGGTAGCGAGAGAGTGGTAATGCGTCGCAAAGAAGCCAATGCATCCGATATGTGTGGCGACATGGTGTAAGACGGCCTGTGCCACTGCGACACCGTCATAGCTCGAGGTGCCCCGGCCCAGCTCGTCAAGGATGACGAGAGAGCGTGGTGTCGCTTCCGAGAGGATCTTCTTGGTCTCCGACAACTCGACAAAAAATGTCGATTGAGCCGCAAAAATATTGTCATTAGCACCGAGCCGTGACATGATACGATCGCAAGGGGTGAGGCGCGCCGCAGAAGCTGGCACGTAGCAGCCAATCTGGGCCATTATCACGGCCGTACACGACTTACCAATGTTAGCACATGGAACATATAAAACTAGAGTGCGGTGGGGGGCTTACCATTCGGAGGATCGTCGATTTACCAGCAGCATTCGCACCGGTCAGCAGGTTAATCTTTGCAGAATCGCCCCCAAGGACAATATCGTTGGGGATAAAGTCGTCCACCGTGTTAAGCATGCACGGGTGTCGGAGCTCAGTAAACTCGACGACGCTACGCTCCTCGTCGACAAAAACAGGGCGGCAGCTAGGCTCGCCCAGCGAGGACGATGCTTTGGCAAGACTAACCAGGCAGTCCAGCTGAGACACGATGCGGATAGCTTGCAGCCAAACCTCGTAATCAACATCAAATCGCTTGGAGAAACGGAGAGATACATCACGCAGTAACTGCGAGTGTGTTTCCTCGGCCTCTTGCAGCTTCCGTACGAGGGCAGTCAGTTCCTTGAAGTAGTACCGCTTGACGCTGACCGTCGCAGACATCTGCTGCCAACCCTTAGGCACCTTGACAGCCTTCGGTACTTCGATCTGGTAGATCTCCTTCCCGACATCGGTGAACTTGATGGTCTTGGTCTTCAGTTCGGCTTTCTTCTGGGCAAGCAAGGATTGTAGGTCATCCTTGATACCGACGATGGTGTCGTGACTACAATCAAAGTCCTCTTCAATACCACGTTCCGGAATGAGAATCTTGTCGTCCCGGGCCTTTCTACGATCAAAAGCCGACTTCCAGTACGACAAAGGTTCGCTAAGATCTGGCATGGCAGAGATGAGGCGGTCGATAAGACCATTCCCGCCGCCGAAAGCACCGAGAAGGCCCATCGTGTATTCGATCTGCTCGAATCCTTCTAGGACCCTGACAAAGTCCTCAGGTCGACAAGCACCCGCATGAATTCGTGACAACAGACGCTCGAGGTCGGGCATCTTGGTGAGTTGGGATGAAAACTGCTCGCGCACACTAATATCCGCATTCAACATCTCCACTGCGTCTAGTCGCTCATTGGTTTTCTGGATGTTGCACAGAGGGTGGCAGACCCATTGCCGGAACAACCGTTTGCCAAATGGTGTGATGCAGCGGTTGAGCAGGGAGAATAAAGTCCCTTCGACGCTGCCATTAACAGAGTTGGCGAAGATCTCGAGGTTGATCAGGGTCTGGCCGTCCAGAATGAGCGTGCCGTTCTTATGGATGGGATTGTACCAAGTAAAGTTGCGCTGAGACAGTAGGTTGCGCTCGATTTTGAGCACACGCAAGTACTGAACAAGGGCACCGAGTGCAGACATCAACAAGTCCTTATCCTTGGCCTCGGACAGAATCTCTGGCCACACTTCTTCGTCTTCGTTGTCCTCTGATGCAAAATACCCGTTGCAGCCAAGCTCGCGACGAGTTAACTCGGCATCCCAGAACTCTGTCCCCGACTTAAAGTAGTTCCAAATAGTAGTCGGTGAGGTGTTATTCTTCAGGATGCGAAGAGCCTTGGTCGATATATGCGACTTCTCCAAGAGAAGCTCACGCGGGCTCGTCTGAGCGACCAGCGTCTCGAACTTGGTGAGATCGACGTCATCCTCGAACTCAGAAACGAAGAATTGGCCGGTGGCAGCGTCTACAAAGGCGACACCGAAGGCTGGATGGTCATCGACGAGGGATTCCTTGATAGCCACGCAGTACGTCGCCGTATCATCCTGCAGCATGCTGCCGTCGACGAGAGTCCCGCCCGTGAGGATGCATGCGAGTTCGCGGCGGATGATCTTGTCCTGCTTCTTCGCCTTGCCGCCATCCCTTTCACGCATCTCTTTGCCGAGGGCCGTCTCCATCTGGTCGACCCGCGCAACCTTGTATCCCTTGGCGATGAACTGGTTCTGCCACATCGCCAGCGAGCTCTCCGGGACACCGACCATGCGCATGTTGACACGATCCGTGAGTTTCAGGTCGAAGAGCTGGTGGCCAATGGTTGCGTCGTTCTCGTACAGCTCGTAGAACTTGCCCTTCTTGAAGAAGACGACGGTAGTCCAGAGCTTCTGCTTTATCTCCCAATACTGCTTCTCGAAGGCGGAGAACTGGTCCCAGGCCATGGGCGGCACATACACTGTAGAGGGGTCATAGTCAGGGTGGTCCGGTGGGTGGCGATTGATGTCTGCGATCTTAGCAAGCCAAGGGTATCGCTCCTCGGGTTCGCGGGTATGCGCTTTGACCTTGGCTGCTGATTGCTTTGGCGTGGATGCCGCCCTCGGCTTAACAGGATCGACGCTGTTGGGGTCGTAGGCCCACTGCTGTGCGGTCGAGGTTGAGGGCACATCCTCTAATAGCTCGTCGTCTTCCACGTCGCTTTCTTCCATCTTCCGGATGGGCGATGAGGCATGTGATCGTTTTCGTGCCGTCGGGGTCTTGGTTGGTCGCTTCCTCTTCTTGGACGGAGCGTCCGAGTCGTCCGAAACAACGAAGTCGGCCATTTCATCTTGGCACCATACATGTTAGATTCCGATACCTTGAGGGGCACACGGTTCTGATTCGTTATTGAAGACATACCGTCATCATCCTGCTCGTAAGTAGCCCCCTCGTCTGCCTCTTTATAATCATCCTCATCCTCTTCTACGATTGGTTTAGCCTGTTGGCGACCACGACGTCGAGAGCGTGATACTTCCAAGGCGGCGAAAATGTCTTGATCGTCATCATCATCAGAAGACTCGGCGTAGCTGACCGTCTTCTTGGCCTAGGATACCGTATTTGTTAGTCGAAGGAACTCAGCTCGGAAGGATGTATTTAGGTGAAACATGCCTTGCGTGAAGGGCTGCTGCCCATGACGGTCTTGGCGGGTGCAATGGGCTTCTTGATGTCATATATCTTAGCAAGTGCGACAGGCGAGGGTGGATAGGGGGTTCAAGCTAGGTACCTTGCTGGTGGGTGTCACGCTGGCCGACCGGTGATTCTCCTGGGAGCTGGAGGGCTCGATGGCGTCGCTACTAGGGACGGGAGTGGCGTTGGAAGGCTTCTTGGTCCTGTTCAGCTGCAACGAATTGGATTTTGTGGTTTCTTGGAGACAGGACGAGGCGGGTCGGGGTGGCGGTGGTGGGCGTGGTGGTAGAGGATTTGGAGGGAGCGTTGGGAGAGGATTTGGCGAAGAAGCCCAGGATACTCTGCTGCTTGCGTGTTGCTGTCGAGGACGAAGCCGAGGCCGAGACAGAGCTGGGCTTCCTCGACAGCGAGGGCGTCTTGGCTGGGGTTCGTGACTCGCCCATCTTGACAAACACGCGCTGCCCGAACGCGACTATTACCAAGCAACCAAGCAAGCTACTTAGAATTTAAATCGTGCCAGCTCCAGCAATTGGGCTTACTGGTAGATACCAAATGGCAAGCACCAGCAAATTACACAGCCCACACCACCACTCAAGAAGCAAGAAGCAATACAAAAAGTAGAGTCTAAGATCTGCCCAGAATTGGATTAGAGAAGAATGGGCAGAACAGATTTGTTTGATTAAGACTGGTATGGTACACGGGACCTGTCAGGACACGACAGGATCGAATACAGTGGCAACAACGTAGGGAAAAGAAGATGAAGTGATATGAGCGAGGAGGTGAGGTACCTCGACCTATAACCAGGCGATAATGGAAAACGCGGTTGACATGCACACGCACACCCTTGCGAAAGCGCGACGGAACGCGCCTGGCCGTTTAATTGATAATTCGGGACTGACCTGACCGTTTTCCTTGGCAACCTTGAAACTAAGATATTACGTGATAGATACTTAGATAGCGTGTCCATCTTGTTAGATACATACATATGCAACTAAAAGGTCTGTATATATTCGCACAACACAGCCCGCCCTCTTGAGGTTGCCCGTCCAGTCCCAAGTTTAGCTCGTGACACCTAGTCGGCCTACCTACCTACTCCGAGCAATACCTCAATTCCGGGTTGGTTAGTAAATGATGCAAAGCCCAATTAGAATCAAATATCTACGTCCAGTTCTTTCATACAAATTTCATTACCACCTAACCTACCTACAGGTGTGCCAGCGACACAGCCAAAACACGAGTAAGCCTGATTGCAACAACAGGAGATCAACAGCATGCTGGAAACACAGACAGATGTATCTCCCAATATCAAAAGGGCCATAGGCAGCATTTCGGGTCAGGTATAGCTTCATTGCTGCTGACTAGGTAGGTATCCAAGTCAACATAGGCACCAACCATTAGTTGAAAAGATACCTAGACAAGACCATTTCTATCACAATGGAAACACGATGATGGATTCAGGCTTTGCAGTCCCGTCCCTGACTGATAGTGGCTATGACTCTCGTAATATGCCCACAACGCTGCTTTCCTCTTGTTTTTCTCTTGTCTGTGTTCCTCCTTCTTCTTTCCTTCGCTCGCAAACGTCCGTCGTCGACAAAGAATGTAGCTCCGAGACCTCAGCCGTGCCGTGACAAAGATGGCCCGCCCGCAACCAGTGTCCCTAGGCATCCCGTCCGGGCATCTCTAGGAATGCATGTCTTGCTACCCACCATTCCCATTGTTCCATGCCTTTAAAGTTGCCAGCACTTCGTTTCGCAATTGTGCTGAAAAGCTACGCCAGCCAAATTCTTTGAAACTTGCTGTTGTAAACGAGTGATCCGCTTCCCACTTGGTTGCCTACTCCTGCACTTGGCCTTAATAAATTTCTTTCCTTCTGTAATTCGTGCCATATTTTGTTTTCCTCGTCATCGAGCACGAAAACCTGGAAAAGATGCAGGCTCCTCCCGCCTTTGACGCCGCCGACGTTGCACAGCACAACACTGAACAAGATTGTTGGGTGGTAATCAATGGTGATATATGGGATGTGACAGGTGGGTGCCGCCCTTCACCCATCATCCATAACCGAGAGAAGGCTGATCAAGAGCAGAATGGATTACCCAACATCCGGGCGGTAAACAGGCCATCTTCCAATTCGCTGGTCAAGATGCCTCGGCTGCTTACAACGGACAACACCCCAAAGAATTAGTCTTCCAACAGCTGCAGTGGAAATACGCAAAGAAAGGCAGGCTTATCACCAAGGCAGACGACGATACGATGCCTCCAATGCAGGAGGACCTAGATGACCCAGATATTTATGTCAAACAGCCAGATGTAATACCAGAGTACACCTTGCGCATGTCCCACGGGTGGACTATCACGGACGGCACGTGGGATCCTATCCCCCAGGACCAAGAGGGCGTAAACGAGACGTTCCCTACCCGAGCTACGTCAACCATACCTTCCGCACGAGGAGTGCTCTCTCGAGCCTCCAGATCGCTCGCAACGCTCCTATCCTACCGCCCGCCCTGGACATCGCGCTCGACCACTTATGGAAGTGCATGCCGGGAGAGGTCCGCAGATATCTGCACATTACCTCCCCGATTGGCCCAGCCTTGTGGAGTACCGATGAAGCCACAAGAGAAGCCGTGTACACAAGGATGAGCAACACAATCTATCACGTGCCTGTGACTAAAGGGTCCAGTAGGAAGGTGTACAGGCTCTTCGCAGATTTAACGAAGCGACCGTGGGTTATTATGCCCATCTGGGTAGAAGACGAATGGGGTAGTGACTGGGTCGTCATCGTATGGTTCTCACAGGCTATTGAACCAGTAGACTATTTCGACCGAATAATATCATACGGCATCTTCGACTCTCGCCGTTCCCCTGACCCTGATGACAACGGGCGACACCCCCCTATCCAGGAACGGCAAGAAGCAATACGACACGGCCTCCACGAACTCTGGAGAATAGGAGGCTTCAACGCGGACGAGGCCACCATCATGGAGGTGTTCTCTAGCCCTATGCCACTTGATGAGGCGACATCCGGAGAACGCAGTTTCGCCATAGTCAAGGGCCTCATTAGCCAGAGTAAGTAAATTCGATTCCTCTTTCCCCTCGCCCGCCCCCTCTCAGGGGCAACGATTTTGGCCTCGGACTAAAACTGTGTCCTCTGGACTTTCATACCCACCCAAACGACTAAGATGGTGTGCGAGATCGAAGAAAGTGCTAACTTTATGCGCTACAGTCATAGATTGGTATACCTCGGGGCTGCTATTTAGCCGAGTAAGCACCATCAAGAGTATGCCACAGTGGGTCAATCCGTATCAGCAAAGGGTCGAGTTAGCAGGGATCAACGCCTGGACACTCATGGCCTCTCTCGACTACAACGCTCGCATAACAGTCGAGACAGTCCTGCCTAACGTGCGTACCGAGGTCGCAGCCGATGGCGAGAAGAGATTCATTTACAACTACGACCTCGCCGGCCCGTTCCACGAGCCACCAATCGCTTCCTACGACTACCTCCTCCCCAGCGGTCAGGATTACACGCCGCCTCCTGGCCTGACGAAGCCAAATAACTTCTGGCATTACGCATATGAGGATCAAACACCCTAACGATGGAAGAAGAGTAACTGATTAGAGATGCCAGAAGATAAGGACTGGTACATACATACCTGGGGGTCGCGATGGAACATGTCACCTATCATGTAATTTGTTCATCTGTCATAACACACACCGGGTATTCGAGTTTTACCTCTTGTGAATTACGCCGGCCCTCCGTTTTCCATGATTCCCAGTCGTTGGGGCGTTGTACTGTCTAGCAAGGATCTTGTCACACCCGATAAGAAGCTACTGAGAAACCAATTGATTTCTGCAACCTGATAAAATGTAAACTCGATGTCTTTCTTGTGTGCTTGTGGCGTAGCCGAGACTTCGTCATAGCTATAGCGACGTCGATTAGACAGATAAGACATATGCAGTAGTTGTTCTATAAGCGCAGATTCTATGATAATCTAAACGAGTACTACAATTACGGTAGTTACGATGGCTTGTCGATCCAGCTGAGGCTGGCCAGTGCAAATTATCCGGCATATGTTTCAAGCCTCTTCGACATAACAAGCAATTGCAAAAATATGAGTGACGTAACTTCATCCGGCACCCGGGCTGACAGTTCTAAGACATCGGCTAGGGAACCCGAAAAACCCAGAGTACAAGACCTAATACTATTGCTTACATAGGTGGAAGAGAGTCAATAAAGGCTCTTCGTCGTTGAGGGGCAGCTGCGTTATTCTCCTCTAATAAATTCCGATCCCGAGGTGAGACACTGGTTTGTAGACATAGTACTGGAAGCCCGATTGGTTGATTGACAAACACCTGCCTTATTTATTCTGTAGATCTCCTACTCTCCGCGGTTCGTACGACATTCTATCTCACATCTGTCTCGAGTACCTTGTCTGGAAAGACACGTGGGCTGCACCAAGTCTCATACTCCCAATATATCCCGCCATGAGGCGGTCTGTACCATGTCGTGGGACCTGCTTTCTTCGGCATTGTCGCAGATTCCCGGCTCGCCGAAACGCCACGGGGATGATTCAAAGGGTTCACGCGCCTTTTGGTCAAATTTAATCTGAGGATAGCCGAGCGGTGAATGTCTTTACGGGTCATATGCAACAAGAGAGCTGTCGACTATACTGTAGATGCGAGGATAATTGCCGCATGCTTTACACGGCAACTAGCAAACCACGACCCGGTTATAGGACAGTGGTTGTGATCTCATACAATTGCACCTTGATTGGCTCTTCGACTCGCCAAATGAGTCAGTCAGTCATCCTTGTGACTATTATCACGGTCCCAACCCCAGCTGTTGTCAACGCCCGGCTTCTCTTGAAGTCAGTCGCCAAGCAATGAATTAATACCAAGACTGGGCTTAATTACATCAGCCTTACTATCCATCTCACTCAGTCCTCACACCTTAGATGATATCTCGCGCTTCAAGCGGCACTATGCGAGGTGAAGATCTCGCTATGGTTGTGATTCATGGCTGTAAGAAATTCGCGACCTCGTGATGGCGATAGTTAGGCTATCTGGACGGAAGACGGCTCTACTGTAAAGGTGGTGTGAAGGAGAGATGTCAGATCTACCTATCTAGACAAGGCTGTCCTGTCTGTCATGCTGCGGTGAGACTGTAACGTAGTGTAGCCGTCGAGCGACTGATCGAACGAGCTAGACCGTCCACGGGTGTGCCAAGCTGCGATTGCATAGATTGAACTCGTATAGGCGGTAGCCAAGGTTGTTGCTTTAAGACGACGCTTACGGTTAATTTCACTGGGCGGCGAAGTGAGTTTCTATTTCCCTCGTTTTCATTCAGGGCATGTTGAATGATGATGGTGAAGGATTTTAATCCTCTGTATCTGCAGCTCATTCAACGATATCTCTAGTCATTCTCTTCATCGCCTTGACGACTATTACTATTATTATCATCTTGTATAACTTAGCTAGATTTTAGGGTAATAAGTATGTGACATTAAGCGTCAATCGCGCGGTCTCAGCCTTCTAGATGGGTGTAAGCTTTGATGTGACACACCAATTTCGATGACAGCTCGACTCAGCGTCTCGGCTACGCAGAACACAACGCTAGCACATGCTTCCATCGACTAGTCTAGCCGACGTTCGTGAAAGCAGATGAGAATTCCTTGAAGGCTCACTCACCCCAGTCATGCGGTTCTCATGACGACATACGATACCCGTAGTTGGACCAGATACTCATAGCCAAGACATCACACCTATAATACCTACTCTGTACCACTAATCCGATAGGGCGGCAGGGTATGCTGGAATGGCACATTCACCGAAATAGAATGGAATAGTCAGACTTCGGTGTATGGCTTCATTGTATACTAGTCAGCTAGCTCCCAATCAGGGAGCTATCTCGTGCCCTTGATCCCTCGTATTGAAGGTAATGATATCACTCACTCTATGCATAGGCAATGCGGACTACAGGAAACAACTTGCCATGATCTTATAGTAAGTATGGCATGTTTCTCACGCTGCTGTGCCGTCCCGTCCTTGGATTCGAGTTCCCTCGGAGAAATACCCGGCATGAATTGACACGAGTGTGGGCCAGTATGGTTTGAAGTGATTGTTTCTTTAGTGGACACCACGACTCTGTTTTGTCAAACACTATTTATTGTGTTCTCGTTTGTTGTTGCTAAAGTGCTGTTTATACTCGGGGTCCTACTGAGCAAGACAATATGAGTGTATGTGAGGGCTGCACAGCCAGATAATAGATACCATATCGGCGGCGGATTGCGGTCGAGTTGGGTTTTACAGTAATACTCCTTTATAATAATAAGGGGTATACGGAATAGTGTAAGCGGCGGCGGGGTTGCTATTCGCTCGGTTATGTTAATTTAGTAGTGTAATTATAGTAGCCTGCGCACTATGAAACGAAGGAATTTTTTATAATTAAAACAAGTTTTTTTTACTATTTAAGGAGTAAATCTAGTAATAAAGCGTAAAACTTATTTAAATTTAAAAATTGAACTAAAGCTAATTAAAATAGAAAGTAAAGTAAAAAAAGAGCAGTATATTATGTATCTGCCTATAGGTTTATTAGGTAGTAGCGTAGCCCTACTTTTATAAAGGTTAAGTAATTTTATAAAAACTTTATTTAAAAATAATATAGGTTAGATATTATCTATTAGTATTAAAACCTTTATTTTATTTATTTATAAAATAAAAAGCTATTATTTTATTAGCTTTTTTTACTAATATATTTATTTTTAAAAAAACTTAATATATATAATCCTAGTATATAAAGTAAGCTTTTTATATTAAGTTATACTATAATATTTTAAAACTTTAATATTTTTAAGTTTATTAAATCAAATTTTTATTTTAATATTTATTTTTTTTAATTATAGTATTTTTTATTAAAATACTATTTATTTTTTATACTATTTTTAATATATTTATTTTTATTATTATAATAGTTTAACTTTTTATTAAAACTAAAAAATATATTTATATAGCTATATAGCTATATTAATATATATTTTTAGTTTATTTAAAATTTTAAAAAANTTATTATTTTTTAATATTAATAATATTAATAGTGTTTTACTATTTAGTTTTTATACTGCTATTTATATATTAATTATTATAGCTTTTATTTTATCTATTTTTTTATAATATTTACCGCTAAACCATTAATTTGTTTATTAATACTAGCTATTATATTACTTTAAAAAATACTAATACTAATTAAGTTTTAAATAGCTACTTGTTTAGTTTTTTTTTTTTTTTTTTTTTTAAATTAATTAATATTATTATTATTAGCTATTATAAAATATATATAGGCTAAAAAGTATAAAGTTTAGGGCTTAAAAATAAATATTAAAATAATTAAAATAAAAGTATTTTTATACTTTTTTATATATGTAGTAATTATAATATATTGTTATAAAGCTATATAAATAGCTATTTATACTTATAAATNNTTTTTTTAAAAAATAACCTATAATTTTAGTACAATTGCTATACTAGGCTAAAGATCTATTCTAAGGACTAAGTTATATTAGAACTAAATACTAGGGTCTATAGTCCGTAAGCTATGTACTTATATATATAAATATAGTGGGGCAAGTAATGGTATAAAAATACCTGTCCCCAGGCAACCGTTCCTCAGTCAATGGGCTACCTTTCAGGTTGCCATAGGAACAAGTGCCAGGCCTTACCCCTAGTAGCATAGTCGGCCTGCGCACTGATCATGTCATCCCTCATGAAACGTCGTTGGTCGTGAGTGAGTGAATATAGTCGGAATATAGTCTTGATGATCCATGTAGGTAAGCGGACCTTGGCTATTAATCAATTTGCTAAGGTTAGTATACTACAGTACCTACAGTACAGTACAGTACGGTTACTGTAGGTAGTGTCCACGATACCTACTGCACGCTATATGCTATATATGCCCATTTGCATCCGTGCAATGTGCAATGGATACCGACTGCAACGCCAATCGTCAGCTGAACAGCGAAATAGAGCGTCGGAGCAAACCCTCCTGCCCTATCCATCGATGATGTATCATGTTATCTATCTGTCTTCGGTAGTATACCGAGAATGTCCTATAAAACAGGGTAATAAGACGCCGATAAGATGTTCAGGTTGCCGGCCATGTCCTTCGCGTGACTTGGCTTGATGGAATGCCATGTCGTCTTGTCTTGCCTTGTCTTGTCTTGTTCCCTCACTCCATCAATGCGGAGGCCCCGCCGCATCACATACCTCGTGAGACATCTGTCTGTTTTAAATGAAATCAAGTTTAATATCGGATGAGGACGCAGTATGCGGCCCTGGCGTCTGTCAGCTTCCATCAAGCCGGGGCCGGCTCCAGTCGCTATAATTAATGGAACAACAGATATCCCTGATATCAGGCCTTCACGGCGACAGCCTGCCCAGCCTGGGGCCCACGGTCGAGTATTCAGGCTTGGCTTGGACCTACCTAGCACCCCATTTTAAATTCCGAGCGCCGTGTAGAGAACTGCGTTGCCTTGGCCTGGGTGGGCTCGTAAATTCGGCGTTCCACCAGCAGTGCTGGTCTTTAGGCGCCTTAGCCCGTATATATAAGAGGAGGCGGATTTCAACGGTGTCGTTGCAAGGGCACCAGGAATATGCGAAGGTGATAATGCGGCTCTTCTATAATGCAACTACGCGCCCAACATGTATCTTCGGCCCCCCGGGCGTCCAAACCAGCTCCCCATGTACTGGCGAACCTACATCATCATGCCTTACATGTATGCCAAGTTGCCTGCTTTGGTCGATACGATGTCACGTATATTCTACGTGTTATCGTTCCTCGGTCGGTCTCTCCCCCCCAGCTCGTGTAGCCGCCCGAGTGGGACCTCGCCGTGAAAAGAGCTGCGTGCAGCAGTCTACCCAGGGTACCTGGACGCACAACGCAGTTTTCAAGTGGATCGCTTGTTGTTTCGAGTGACAGCTATCTATGTGATGCTTCGGCAATATAGCCGTCCTCGCCTAAGTATAAACAGGACACGAGAACTCGACTCGAGTGCTATTTATTCGAACTTCCATATAGAGGTTAACCGCAGTAAGCGCCACATACGCCGCCGGTCAGGCTTGAGTATTACCTCGCCGCACGGTAAGGGTCAGCTGCAGGGATAGAAATAGATTGACATGGTAGATTCAACTGTCAACGATCTAAGATCCGGGAAGGTGCACCATCCCGGTCGAGTCCCGGAAGAGAAATACTTGGACAATGCCGAGAAATGGCAACAAGTCCTCGTTCGAACATCTGTGTAGTCGTTTTGGGAGGAGGGGGGGGGGGGGCAGGCCGCACATGAACGGCAGCTCGACCGGACGAACACGATGCTGCATATCCTAATCCGTGGGTAGCATCAGCTGCCAAAGGCAGAACCAGACTCGTGTTGACGACGGTGAGGACTGTGATGTAGTCTCGGGCTGATGCTCGCTTATCTCGATCGCGGGACTGCATGTTTACCCTATGCATGTAAGAGACTTGGGTCCTGCATGTTGCATACAGTACTAAGGTAAGGCAGATCGGCCAGCCTCCTCGATGCAATCACAGTTACCTTGTTCTAGAAAATTTCTAGCTTCACTACCACGAGCGGCGGAACAAGCCGCCGGTTGTCTGGCAAATAACCATACCACTACGGGGAAGCTCATGGGCCAAAGCTGTAGCAAAGTCTTCTTGGTCTTGGTATACGCTTCTTCTCCTGATTTGATTAGATCACGAGAGACTATTGAGGGAGGGCGGGCTTCACCGTATGACTCGTTGGTCCGGTTCCTGACATATACTTGCTATAATATAAGGACAAACATGGTACGCGTTTATCGGTACGCAATTGATTTCGGGCCGCCTGCGCACGGTCTCGTGTGACGGCAGATCTCAACAAGGGCATTCCATCGTCGGGTAACCAGCCATGGACCCATGCTCCAAGTGGCAAGGTCCTCGAGCATGTTGCCGCCTTGGTCGAGTTCTGGTCGAGCTATATGGGCAGCCTCGCATGATTGCACCCTGAATAGTAATTAGTTATCGCAACCCCCACGCGGTGTAGGAAGACGGTCCGTCTACCTGTTGCCATATCCTAATGTGGCGAGCCGCAGCTTTTCGGCTCATTCCCCGAACACACAGACGTTTCTTGAACCAGAATGTCAATAAGATAACCCACTAGTACAAGAACTCCCTCTAGGAAACCCCTCTTCTTAACCCCTTCATTCGCAACGTATTCCCTTGATGGTATAGACAACACGAGTTATTGTTAGTCTAATGGAGTTAGCGTTGTTTATGCCATCAGACCATGTCATAGAAGCGAGGTCGTAAGAGCTTCGAAACAACCTTGCGATTCGCAGATGCAAAGTGCCATGCCGCCATGCCATGCAAGACTGCCCGCAAAAGGAAAGCATAGCCTAGAACAGCTGGGTCGGCATGCAAGGGGCGTTGGGCAAAATGCAGGACTTATACAATGCTGCGGTGAGTAAGCGAATAGGATTACATATCTTTCCCTACCATCCTTACCATCCCTATCAGCCTAACCCCCTCCCAAGTTCCCAGGTCCTCGCGAGCCCCTGTCGGGTAGTCGTTGCTCATCCAGAAACACACAACTTCATTTCCTATTACAGAACGTTTTATCCCTCCCCAGATGTACCGGCATATAGTCACCACCACTTCATAGCATTGCTAGGGCGGCGAGTAAACCTCCGTAAAAGCCGCCGCCGGAACCCAACGCAGCTGGCGACCCTGCGTTCGGAGTGATGGTGGCGGTCGGGGTCGTTGTCGTTGTCGAGGCGGGCACAGTCGTCGGCGTGGTCGTTCCCGACGCGCTGGCGCAAGTCACGGACTGAGGGAGATCCGTCACGCCCTGCGTACTGCAGAAACTACGGGCGAAGTCCACGGCCTGTTTCTGTTTGTCGGCGTCACAAACGTTGGCAAGACAGCATGCAATGCCGTTGATGAAGGCGTCGTTGGCGCAGATGCACTTGGCATCGAGCCTAGCACAATCCCCGATTTTGTCACCAGCGGTGAACTCAGTCAGGCAGTCCTTCTAGGTAAAGGGGCGGCTGAAGTTAGCTCGTGATTCGAAACAAATATTGTGGAAGGAGATCAATGACAGGAACTTACGGCGCAGTCAGGGAGCGCACCGAGTTCTTGGGCGACGACGCGGCCGCTGACAAGGGCAAGGGTAACGAGTAGCAAGCTTCATGATATCTATAGAACAGGGAAAAAACGAATGGTCTACGAGATAGGATTGATTCGATGGTGCTCGTCGGTACGTATGCCTTCGGTTGAGGGGGGGAGACTAAGAAGAGGCCCACAGGAGGGTTTCAAGTATGTATGCGATTATACGCGACGAGGGAGGAGTCATGGTCCCCGTCCAAGGTCCAAGGTAGGTTTAACTAGTGCCTAACCTTAGTAGGGACGAGATGTGGAATGAACAAACTTCCCCACGATCTTTCTCCATCATTTAACATTTAGCGGCGATCACAAAGGGGGGGGGTTGCTTGATGAGCGGCGTTAGAGGGGCCAGTGAAGGTCTCGGGCAGGCATGTTGCCATTTCCCCATCCCCCATCGGGAATGCCAAGCACACTCACTGGACGATTTTGCGATTTTGTCTCGAGATTGCCTACTAGATCGGGGAATGGTTGGCTCCTATAGTCAGGGATGGGGCTTAGTCTATGCCTGAGAGGCAATTGGCAATTGCTGCTTTCACTTTACGGCCTTTGTTTATTTATTCGTGCTTGGCTACGTCGTTTCAGTAGAATCTCACTCCCCACCTCAACGAAGTACTGTAGGGACATAGTATAGGTAGGTAGGTACTTACGTACTGTATAAGTAGACGATCTACCTACATAGGTATGTACTTAGCTGCGGAATATAGAAGTGGATCTAATCTCCATGCGGGAGACTACAGTACATAATTAGCCCACCTAAATATACCACCTTTTATAGCTGGGGATGCCACCCTGCCCTGCCCATTTAAATTACCTAATTCCACATCGTCCCAGTGCACCTGACTAAAGTTCTATAGTCTACGTATACCTACATGGGCAGTAGAACTATTTAAAATATATACAGGATGTACTGTACAGTAGGTAGGTAGGTACATAGTAGGTAGGTACATAAGGTAAGGTAGGTAGGTAGGTAGGTAGGTACCTATGTACCTAGTTGTTGCTGTAGTACTACATACTCTGTAGGTAGTATTTGCTAAGTATTGCCTTGTGGGCTACTGGTACATGTACCGGTAGGTGTGCTGGTAAACAAACAAGGCTGCTCGGAAATTCCCGCCATTTGAAGTCACGAGTTGGTCCCTGAGTTGGTTGGGTTAGGCACATCAGACATGTCGCAACATTTTCATGCCTCACTTGGATTTTGTGTTGGATTATCGGCCTTACAAGCAGGCTTTTTGTTACATGTAGTATAGTACACATGGGGACAAGTGACCTCGAAAAATTGATACCATTACGTTAAATCATATACGTACAGTACAGTAGTACTTATCCTGGCAATATTAACATTGTACATATGCATATGGATTATAGAGATTCATGCGTGCTAGTATGGATGCGTCAGTTTATCGTCTTGTAGTCCGCTACTGGCTTTCCTATCTAGACAAGCCGGGCATGCTTAGACAGCGATCCATTTGAATGTACAGTAGGTTTCTGTTTCTGGGAACGCATGATACAGTAGTTCGAAACGGCGCAGGATTCTACCCCGGTTCTCACTCAATCTAGTACTGTACAGTATGTAGTCTATAAATAGGTAGGTATACTAACCTAAGGTTCAATACTTCATGTTAGTGTTATATAGTGGACATTTCAGCACCTCCCCTGTAGTGTACTACGTTGACCCAACTTGACAGTAAATGATTGTAGATCTCCAAGCTGTTATATTTATGCCTACTTACTTAAGGGTCCCCTAAGTCATACGGAAGTAGTACTTGATAACCTCGGGCTGGTCGTCGACGCTCTGGGCCTCAGCATAAGCACTCCTATATCCTATATCACTCTCGGTAGATGGCGTTAGACGGTACCTAGTACATACATACCTAGTGTTGGCTGTGGGGCAGTGCCGTGTAGTCACTCCGACTATACTCTGTATAGGTTCCTACTTAAGGTATTATCAGCGCATTTCTGGTCTTAGCCATAACCCTAACGAGTCAGGCAATTGTAGATAAAAAATCACCTGCACTAACTACTGTAACCTTACCCGCTTGTCATTCTTGAGGAGCAGTTGACAGCTTCAGCTTAGGCTTAGCTACAGTAGGTACTGAGATAGCTTATATAAAACAGCTAAGCAAATGAGATGTATCGCAATGGCGATGAAACAGTCGACCACTGTGAAGAAAAAACAACTTTCATTGGCTGCGCGAAGCTCCGATACATTCCCGAGAGCCGCACTCATAAGGTTCAGTCTGGCTCGGCATCGTTCATGCACCCCGCAAAGAGCCATACCTAGGTAGCTAGGTAGCTAGGTAGCTAGGTAGCTAGGTAGCTTAGAGGTAGGTATGTACAGTACCTACCTGATGAGGGGAGCTGGAAGCAGCCCTATAACACCGACTGGCCTTGTGACTCAGGCTCGTCGGCCTTCAATTTGAAACCACCACACCACCATCAGAGCCGACGAATTGCAAGATGGGGTTAGGAATCCTAGAAGTGGAGGACCACGTACCAGGTGAGGATGCACCTGGCTCACTGGCTCACCAGCTCACCAGCTCTTCCGTTGTTGACTGAGTTAGGCACAACGCGGTACTTTGACGACCCGGCCCGACTCCAGACTGTCGACACAGCCGATTCGCGCGGCTTGAAGTGTGACCGCAGCGGCCCAATCCCCATTATACTGGTAAGAAATAAGCTGCATATTCTGCAATTCACGTGCTCGCGGTTGGAGGGACACGGCCTGGTCGAGATCGGAGAACTATGAGCCGAGCTCGTTGCTGAGAAAAGTCGTCGTAGAATCCCCAGCCCTCTGACGATCCCAACGACCCGCTGAATTGGCCAATATGGCGACGCGACCTCATTACCCTCCTCCTCTCGATGACGGCCATCTTCGCGACCGCGCTGGGGCCTATCCTCGCTGCTAACACCTTGACGTTGTCTGTGTGGTTCTCGCTGAACTTCACTTACATCGCTCTGCTAACCGGCTACTTTCTCCTCGGCGTGGGCGTCGCCGGCTTCTTCTTTGTGCCCTCGGGCCGCATCTGGGGCAAGCGACACTTGTTCATCGTCGGGTTGGTCATCTTGGTGGCCTCGAGCGCGTGGGCTGGTGCCGTCGGTCACAACTACACCAGTCTCTTGTGGGCGCGCATTATCCAGGGTGTCGGCACAGCACCCTTTGAAGGTCTCGTAAATGCAGCTGTCGGCGACTTATATTTCGTGCATGTTAGTGATAACCCCTTTTCCTCAAGCGTAGACAAGCGATAAGCCGCTCATCCTAATGACTTTATAACAGGAACGGGGCAAACGCATGGCCTTCACCAACCTGGCCGTCTTTGGCGGCGCATTTTTCACCCCGATCCTTGTTGGAAAGATAACACACACAATAAAATGGTGGTGGACCTTCAATCTGGTCTCCATCTTCTGTGCCGCATCTCTGATCGCTGTCTTTTTGTTCTGTCCTGAGACCGCTTATCGCCGCGACGCATCATTAAACACGGACATCGTTGGCTTTGCGCATTCAGGCGATAGCCAAGCCAACAATAGCCAGGAAAAGATGACCACGGGTCAGGGAATGCCGAGCAACCTCGCACCCGTCGTTCAACCTAAGAAGACATTCACACAATCGCTAGCGCTCTTCGATGGCCGCAAGACGGACGAGAGCTTTTTCAAACTACTATTCCGCCCACTACCGTTGTTCGCTCAGCCGGCATTCTTATGGGCTGCCCTAATACAGGGCACCAGTGAGTGATTCTCGGAGTTATTTTCTTCTTGCCTAAATATCTTTCAGGCGTTATGGCTTCCTTCACGGGCTCAGGCCGTGCCTAGACCCTTCTGAACCCCTCCAAAATCACGCTTCAAATCGCAACAGCTGACACCAAGTATCGTAGTGATTGGGTGGACAGTTTTCATTGGCGTCATTCTGGCTGCCATATTCCTTGGCCCGCCCCTTTTTTGGGGCGAAGTCCAGACCGGATACGCTTATACAGGTGTGTATGAAAACTTCCCGTGCCTGATACCATAATCTCCTTGTTTCGTATAATCTAGCAAGTTCTATGATGTGGAGCTTCGAGATCACGACTAACGTGTTTTTATGCACGCGATAGGACCCTTTGTCGGGGCCTTGCTCGGCTTCTTCACCGCGGGCATTTTTGCCGACTGGTCGCAACGGCGCTCACACGTTTGAATGGTGGGATATACGAACCGGAATTCCGCATCGTTCTGGTTATCCCACAGCTCGTATTTGGTGTAACTGGCCTCTTCGGTTTTGCTGTCACGGCTCAAGGGACTCTAGAGGGTCGATTTCATGTAAGCTATACGGTTCTCTTGCTCTTCCCATACCCTTTCACGGGTGCCAGCCCCGGAGAGCACACGACTCTGGATTGGCAACAACTCTTCGAAGGGATTTGATTCTGTTCTAGAAAGTTTAACTAACCTAATCGGTAGTGGGTTGTGCCAATCGTATTCTTTGGTTTCGAGGTGGCCGGCACAGTAGTTGGTGCCGTGGCGAGTTCTCTCTACATCGTGGATGCGTACCGTAAGAAGCCCCCTTTCTTCCTTTTCTCTCCCAGCAGCGGCTCGTCACGCCGCAATGTGCTTTCTGACAAACCATCAATTGCACAGGGGACCTTGCTATCGAAGGCTTCACATGCCTTATTATCTTTAAGAACATTTTCAGTTTTGGCTTGACGTTCAAGGCCTACGACTGGCTGGTACACAGTGGCATTAGGGAAGTCTTCTTCGCCCTCGGAGCTGTGCAGATTGTCGTCTGCTTCTTAAGCATTCCAATGTGTAAGTCGGCCCCTCACATTTTTTATTCACGTCATCTGCGCTGTTTTGGTTCTTCGTGACGCTTTTGGTATTCATTATAACCAACTAAACAAATTTTGTGCAATAGATATCTTTGGAAAACGAAATCGGGACTTCTTCCATCGGCATGATCTATTGGAATTGGTTGGGCTGAGGTGAAAATGTATTTTAATTTACTCCCTAAGATGTTTACAGTGGCGATGCGTTTTCTTCTGTAGTAGTAGCGAGCCGTCGTTATTGAAGGATAGTTGAGATATATTGCGGGAGCCGAATACGTCGGTTTGTATTGAACGAAGTTGCCTATTCTCCAGCTCGCGACTATCAAACCATGGCTTCTTGTTAAGCATTTCACGTCGGGTTTAATGTGCCATTCTTTCTTTCTTGATGTGCTATCGTGAGCTCATAGAGACAGGACTGATACCAAAGACTATCTATCTGCTCTGTAGAAGCTCTCGCTTTGCTTACAATAACCTAAGGCATCTTGCGGGTTGATTTCTATTATCTCCTAAACACCACAACCATTCTCAAACCGGCGAATCGGGTAACGTCTGATCAATGTAGTGGTATCTCATTAAAGGCAGAATATATCCTCGCTCCGCTAAATTGCTTTTTCGAGCTTTGTTCATTTGTACAATACCGTGTTCCATCATGCCCATGACTCGAAATATGAAACATAGAAACGGAATCACCGGACCCCCCTTTGGCTCCACGTTTACGCATATCCCTGTCCGGCCGTTCTACAGCCACCATGTCCTTTTCCTTGCATCTTCCCTCTTCGACTCCTCTTACTTAGGCCTTGGTTCCGGGAGTGGTGGCAGCGACACTGGCGGCCAGAGTGGATTTCTTGACCAACGTCACGCCCGAAAGGAAGTAGATCAAGGCCTCTGCACCAAGCACCACGGCGAGGGTCACCAGGGCGCCGATGACGCCCGCTACGGGAAGGGAGATGCCGTTGCCGTTTCCCGCTTTGGTAGCCGACACGCCGGAGTCGGAGCCGGAGCCCGTGGACGCGCTCGCGCACGCGCCGGTGGTGACGCCGCAGACGCGGCACCAATCGGGCGTGTCGCCGATGGCGACCTCGCTGATCTCGGACACGAAGGTGGCCCAGGGCAGGACCGTCTCCCGCTGGCCGAACAGCGGGTACGCCGTGGGGGCGACGTCGGCGGCGGAGCCGTTGGAGAACAGGAATCGGACCGAGATGTCGTCGCGCCCGGGTAGCCGTCGCTGACGCTCGCGTTGGTGACGAGCTCGAAGGCCATCGACGCCGCGTAGTCGACGACGCCGGTGAAGTCGTCGGACACAGCGGGCAGCTGCGCGAGCCCGAAGAAGGACGCGAAGCTCCCGTAGGCGCCGAACTGGATGTGCAGGGGCTGCTTGCTGTGGCCGACGATGGTGTCGTTGAGCGCCTCGACGATCTGCCCGGCCAGCGTGCGCCCGCGATGGCGCGGATCGAGTCGCTGCTGTTGTACGCCAGGTTCCACTCGTGGAGGTCGGCGAGCACCTTAAGCTCGAACAGGGTCTCGTCGGTCAGCAGGTCCGAGGCCGGGATTGTCTGGTTGTGGATGGTGGCAACGTGGATGTAGTCGAAGATGGCGTAGGCGTTCTTGAAGCTGGCGTCGTCGGCCGCGAAGGTGCTGTTGATGACGGGTAGTAGACTCTTGTAGAAGTCGGCGCTCTGGGAGAAGCTGGCCTTGTACTCAGTGGACGAGAGGTAGTTGTTTGAGGACACTACGGCATTGTCGCATCCGCTGCCGCCCTGTAGCCATGGGTTGTTCTCCGAGTTGGAGCTGGAAGAGGCCGTGGACACGGCGTTGACGGGGATGTACTGGTATCCGCTCAGCGGCGCGGTGACGTTGGTATCATTCCGGAGCTCCTGGGTAGAGAAGCTGCCGGCCGGGGGATAAAGACCCTGCAGGAAAGCCTGGGCCGAGCTCTGGAGAACATTGTCGACGGGGGCAGTGACGGTCAATTGCGTCAACGCGGCCGTGTCACGGCTGAGACCCAAGATGGGGGAAGTGGCATCGGAAGCGACATATTTGTTACGATAGTATCTCCCCGAGGCATACACTTCCTCGGCTCCCAGAGATGTCAGATTTGTAGGCGCAAGGGCTTTGGGCGTGCGGTCACCATGGCGGGAGAAGACTGCGTGCATAGAAATATGTTAGTCGAGATCTCCCAGTCCCCCATCATAGGGCTTGCTAGATGATACGAAACAATGAGACCAAGGGATCAGGCACGGGAGGGTTTTATACATACCGTATAGGCCGAGGACAGTCTCACTCTTGACCAGCGGCAGGGCTGCCAGCGACAGCAGAAGGACCTTCGATGCCATTGTGCTGTAGATATACAGTAGTATACGAAGCTTGCCTACCGCGAGTCGAAGTGAAGCCCTTGGTGACAAAGACACAATACGGGGCGACTACTTTATCTACTTTATCTATGCACTTGGTCGGGCGGTGTCAAGCGGTAACTTTACCAACAAGCGCGACAACTTGAATTGAGCGAAACCTAACTCCTATATATGCGTAAGTAAGAGGCGAGAAGCAAGGATGGAGGCAACAACATCGTACAGTAGTATACAAAAATCGAATAACCCCTCAACTCTTCCCCACACCCCTGGCAAAAGGCACTACCATCGAGCCATCAACTACCCTTGACCTTGTCTGCATTTCCATGGAGTAATATGCTGCAACATGCGAGGTTGGTAAACGGGCAACGTGTGGGGTCAGCATTTCACGCAGCCTTTGGATCTTTCACTATCTAGGTAGTTGGTAGGGGCAGGCGGCGCGCTCCGGTCGATTTTTCGAGAAGAATTCCTCGTCTTCCAAAGGCGTCGTTCGGTGAGCGAACACAACCGGGGAGCGAGCTCGTCGCGTAAGTAAGTATACATTTTAGCTGGGCTGGGCTGGTTGTACTGTAGAACTGTACCGGTACTGTACAGTACCTACAGTAGGTAGGTATGTAGATCACCACGGCTTTGGCTGGCTGGCTGGCTGGCTGGCTGGCTGGTGGGGCATCGACAGCGACAGCGGAACAGTCCGCCCCGGTTTTCAAGGACCTGGGCATGTCCCCACCCTCCGGAGATAGAGCGACCTACCTGAGGTAAGGGCCGTAGCGTACATGTAGGTACCTACATAGGTAGGTAGTTTAGATACTACCCATTGTACACCATGTACCTTTAATGTTCCATTAGGCACCGTGAAGTTCGGACGTTTGTATACAGTAGTATTGTTATATATTGTGGAAAGTGAAGGGAATAGTAGGTGAGTACAGTAGCGGACCTAGGTAGTTAGTACCACTTCTCGGGAGCAATTAGACAGTGGAGTTGGAGAGGTGACCTTTATCTTTCACGCGGCAGCTCCGCGGAATGGTGACCTTGATCTTTCACGTGGCAGCTCCGCGGAAATTGGTGATTATAGGTTTAGTTGCCTCTCTCTTGATGTATTGATAAGAGAAGACACCCAAACCCGACCCCGAACATCTCATCACATTATAGACCGAGTTCGATCACTAACGCCTTACGCCCGAGACTTAGCTGCCGATTGCCGGGAAGGATGGCTTCTGGTTGAGGAACGTACTGTACTGGCCATAAATCGAAACAAGTCCTGAGCTAGACTGCTAACTCATAAGACCTGGATAAGTAGGTAGTCTCACGCCGTTAGTCTTACCCATCACAACTACGGCATCATAGCTGATACTACACTACTACGGCTCTAATGTGAGTAGAGTGAGAGGACCATAAGTAGGAAGTTTATATAAGCTTAAGTATTATATCATACTAATGACTTACCTCCCTTGTTTCTTTGCATCGCTCTTTTTCACTTTGATTACCGGAACGATAATATCTCGCCCCGAAAAGAGCGCGACAAGGCCTGAATCCTTGCCAAGAGGAATTTATCGTTAAGTTTCGGGATATTTTGGTCAAGGAGAGACAGTGATATCGATAGGCATATGCTCTCATCATCGGGGGGAGAGATAAGTAGATGTGACGACAAGTTTTTAGACTTATCTTTGGTCTTAAAAGAAGCGATACTAATAATTCATAAGGATAAAGCTTATGCGCCTATTCTATCCCGGTGTATGCTGCCAGCTTACTTCAGAAAGACGAGTTCGCAGATGCAACGGAAGCTAGAACCATGCTCGAACTGCCAGAATTAAAAATACGCAACCGTGATATTTCCGATATTGTCCTCGCCAACCACCCATCTCTCGTCGCCAAAAATCTTGCCCTTGCCCAATAACTGCTTCCACATGTCATCTGCGAAACGAACCTCGCGCGCTCGTCCAGCTCGGCCCTGAGACTTATCTTGGGAAACACAAAGGACGATAGCGTCTCTATCATGAAACACCGGCGAGCCGCTACGCGCACGCCAGCTCGTTCGTCTACCACGTCGCTGATTGTTAGGAAAGGGAATTCCTCGTGTCGCCAACAGGGAGCCCATCCAGCCCACTTCCCGTCAAAGTAGTCCGAAGTGCCGGTATAGTTGCTATTGTTGAGCTGGGCTACGGACCTAGCTCGCGGACAGAAACTGAGGTGAACATCGCCGTCGGCGCAGCATTCATCGAACCATCGCGGCCCGACACCTGAAAGCGGAATGCCCGTAGAGCGAACATGGTGGTGGCGTGGCGGGGGGAGCGCAGAATGTTGGCCTGCGAGCCAGGGATGTTCCTCTTCGTGCACATACACATTCGCTTCGTCGAGCAAAACCTCGCGGAGCGCAGGTACGTTTCGCTGACGGATTCCAAGAAAATTCACTAAAACTTGGAGTAAGTTATAGCCACTCTGGATGTAGTTTTCAGAAGTCTTTCAACACTGTCTTGGCCTCAGAAGGGAAGCTTGTACTTTAAAAGTTGCCAAAACAGGAAGAAAACGACCTCAAGAATTACTTACGTGCTTGCCCCGTGAATATATGAATGACTCTCGGCTGTGACTGCGAAGCTTTCTCTATCTTTGCACCCGCGTGACCGTCGGAGCGGCGGTATAATGAGGCGTTTCCGATTTCCCAGACTGTAAGCTGCTCCCTCGGTTGCTCTTCCATTGAGCGAGAGCGGTTGTCCTGCCAGAGATAAAGCGCGTAGTGTGTTGACGTATGCGCCGAGAAGAAGCGGGCGTGACGATTAATAGGGAAGCCAAGAATATGTATCTTCCACTCGGATCGAAACCGAATCTCCCATGAGCCGAGTACATCGGAAGAGTCTGCTTCTGTTGACCGCTGCACGTCGAATGCTGTGGCAAAGTGCCAATGAATGCCTTCTCCATCTAGCTGACACCATGGTTCTCGCTCGCACCACTCGATCAATAGGGTACATTGGGTTAGCCGTACCCGCCTAACTGTCTTGTTGGTTCCATCGAAAGGAACTACGAAACGACGGTTCGTCTCCAAGTCGTAGGCAACGTACCGCTCTGGGCTCTCACGGTAAATGAGAAGTCCATCCTCCAGACTCCAGTCTAGATCTCTATGCTGGAAGATAGCGACGTTGTCATTGAACCTTAGCCAACGATTCCAGGGCTCAACTTCGTGAAACAAAAGATCATCTTTTGCCTGTGGAGTGATGTCGATTTTCTTAATCAGTCTGGGTCTGGCGGACCGTAGATAGAAGTAGCGACGGGCGACCTTGGGGAATATATGAACCCAATCTGGAGCCGCAACGGCAATCCTCATCTCTCGCGCGCGGGGGAAGTGCCACCTCATCAGATTCCACGACACGTCATAACTTCTAAAGGCTGCATTCCAAGACTGGCTTACACGGCGGCAGAGGATGCATTCTGTGGGTGAAAGATAGGAAACGATAAGAATAAAAATATCATGAGGCAGGTCCGTAAGGTTGGAAATGGTGCTCTCGGTGTCGGCGGCGGAACTACTTGCGGATGTTGTAAGTTGAGCCATGCTGAGTGGCGACTTGGTAAGTGGTGATGAGTGGTGGTGGTGGTGGTGAGTGGTGGTGGTTGAGAGAGGAGACTCGGGAGTGTGGAAATAGGTGGGCTGTGTTTTGAGGTGCCCACGTCGGGTGTATGTATCCCTTTACCTAACCTACCTACCTAAGTACTTAAGGTACCGAATGGGCCATTAAAGGGATAATCACACAAAGACGAGGAAGGCAAGCCAACGTACCTACCTTCCGTGCGCTAGGAGAATCTATATCATAGATGTAATCCAAACATCCATAACGTCGTGTGCTTATGGTACCTAACGTTACTCTTCTAACAGGTAGGTATTCATTTATCATTCAAGGTGGGCAGCTTTCCGAGGTTTGGAGCTGCTAAGGGCACCTACAGTAACCTACCTGACCTTAGGTTATTACTTAGATACTTACTTACTAATTAGGTAAGTACTAGTCCTGCGTAATGCTTTAACCTAGCCTGTCCAGCGCAGACCGCCATGGCATCATCTGAGATGCACCGTATCCATTGCGTCTCTAACCTAGTACAATTGAGTACAACACAAGAATGGGGGAATGGTAATGACTGAACGTTTGAACTTGTTACACGTCTTACTATCCACCCATCATCCTATCTACTAACTGTGTGTTGGCATTGCCACATCTGCCTTTTTAGAGATGGCGTCTGCGCTTGACCACAGAGACGTCACTGTCTTGAGTTGTGTGTAGAAGCTGATACCGGGTCTACCGTAAAACGTGCTGGCACCACCACCAGCTATACTCTTCTTATTGCCTGTGAATGAGAACATGGGCAGTGGCACTGGGATAGGAACGTTGACGCCGACCTGCCCTGCTTCGATGTTTCTTCTAAATGTCTCCGCCGTAGGTCCTGACCTCGTGAAAATGGCAGTGCCGTTACCATACTCGTTCTTGTTGATCAATTCAATCGCCTCGTCGAGTGTATCCACATTGAGGCAGACCAAAACGGGGCCGAAAATCTCCTCCTTGTAGCATTGCATGTCCGGCGTCACGTTACTAATAATAGTTGGCGCAACCCAGTTGCCGTTGGGGTATTTTTCGGGCTTGAAGCCGCGGCCGTCCAACAAGATGGTGGCGCCCTCCTTCTCGGCGCTTGCAATCAACGACTCGATCCTCTCCTTGCTCTGAGGCGAGATGACTGGGCCAAGATCAGCCCCTTCTTCAAAGCCTCCGTTGACCCGGAGCTTTTTAGCGCTCTCCGCTAGCTCGGGCAGCCACTCCTTGGTTTCGCCAACCATCACTAGGGTGCTCAAGGCCATGCAGCGCTGACCGGCAGCACCGAAAGCGGCACCAACAACTGCGTTGATGAAATGGTTCTTATTGCAGTCTGGGAGAACGGCGGCATGGTTCTTGGCACCCAAGTTGGCTTGCACTCGTTTCCCGTTTGCGGAACCCCTGGCGAAGATGTACTCGCCAGCCTTGTTGCTACCAACAAAGCTAATGGCTTTGATGTCTGGTGCATCCAGAAGAAAGTCCACTGTGCTGTGGGCGCCATGGACGACATTGATGACGCCGTCGGGGAAACCGGCCTTCTTTGCCAACTCGACGAGGATCATGGCGGCGCCTGGGTCTCTCTCCGAGGGCTTCAAGATGAGCGTGTTACCGGTTACCGTGGCGATTGGGATACACCAAAGAGGAATCATAGCAGGGAAGTCTGTGCGACTGTTAGCGACTTTGGAGGTAATCAAAGGGCCTGGCTTCACTCACTAAAGGGGCAAATCGCAGCGACAACACCCAATGGCTCCCTATACGTCCGTGTCTCCATATCCTTGGCGACCTCGAGCACCTCGCCCTTCATGAACTCTGGTGCGCCGCACGCGGCTTCCGCAACCTGAAGGCCTCGCAGAACGTCACCCCTGGCATCGATGAATGTCTTGCCTTGTTCCAGCGTGATGCTCGCTGCCAACCGATCCCAGTTCTCGCGTATTAGGCTGACGAACTTGAACATGATCTGCTGACGAGCCAGGACGCTGGTGTTGCGCCAAGCAGGGAACGCCTTCTTGGCGCTCTGGACGGCAGCTTCCAACTCGGTATCGTTCATCTGGGGAACACGGGTAACGAGGTTGTTGGTGGCCGGATCATACAGCTCAATGAACTTCTCAGCCTTGCTAGGCACGAACTGGTTGTCTAGAAAGTACGGCGTGTCCTCTGGTTTTGAGATCTGCTCATGAGTGGAGGGATAGCTGGTGGCAGTGGACGCCAGCGCGCTCATGGGGCGGGTTTGTTGCGCCATGGCCGCCAACTGCCTGAAGGCAGCTTGCTTGGAAGCCATTCTCGCTGTGGCGGATAGGGAGGGCGTTCGTAGGGGGCAAGACGAGGG
>NQIM01000262.1:0-57320 GCA_003426235.1 Xylaria polymorpha
CATGTCATGGTGCTAAAGCCAGCTGGCTTGGAATGCCAAGCCTGACGATTCAGAGATGACGTAGATACAGCTAGCTATACCTACTGTATGATGGAGGTGTTCCTGAGTGTTGCAGATCCACAACGCTATACTTCAGACTTCTAGAAGTTCAGACCATTCGGTGTCCAGCCTTCGTTAGATGGATCATCAGCAAAGTTGATCGGATCAAATTTTCAAACCGAAGCTCTGGGGATTTATTTATATGAACTTCCCAGTATCAACGCTTCTTCAATGCGTTCTCACGCCCAATATCATCTTTGATGATAACAACATCACAACTTCAGCAACGTTACGGCAAGCCGCTATAGGACGCGCCTCCCGCAATGAGCCTTGGCAACTCGTAAATTATGATCATTCGGGCTAGTATCTTCGGTTTTCCGCGTAACCATTGCAGAACCCGTTGGTATGGGCTGTAAGGATCATCACCGACTATACCTGTTCGTCACCCATGTCCGCAACTTCGGGCGAAGGAACAGGATAGACTGGGGCTAACCGATTCGCATGCCCACGATCGACCTCGTCACTCGTCACCCTACACGTGTACGGAATTCCGACGCGACGGATGTAAAGATTGTGGCTTTGCGCTACTCGCCCTGCTAGGCTCGAAACGATGCTGTCCCCGTTCAAACAAAAATGCTACCTGTACATTACGGACCCGGCAGTATAATATGCTCAAAAACGATCTCTTTGGTACCTCAAAAAAGGACAATTCGCCATTCGCCGTTATGATAAGTATACATACCAAGAAGCCGAAGGTCAATCCCCCAGTTCCCCAGGGTAAGCTACTGTCCAGGGGGTGTGCCTTGGAATGGACTTCTCTTTTCCATGGGCGTGACGAGATTCCCATCTATTTTAACATCAAAACCCTGTTCGGTACCCATATTTTCCCTGTTGCTACGCTTTAAGTGGTGTACGTACCTACATAGTGTAGGTGTGATGATCTTCGGTATCCTGTTCGGTATACCAAATTAGAGGATAGACTAGGTATTCTAAGCCGTCAGTCATGCTTTTCGAACGCTGATCACACGGGACTTCTCTGACGTTCGGTTGATAATATCCTACTTGGGAACAAGTTACATTAAAACTGGCATACACCCTCATGCTAGATTCCTGCTTCGGTCCTTCTCACGTTGGTGAACTTAGCGCTTCTAAAAGGTCCCATTGTGCTTTTGTTATCACCACCTATCGCACAGTCAGTATACTGTACCAGTAATCATATCTATCTATCTCAAGCCGTCGCCTTGTTCCGCGGGACAAAGCTTCCGCCCCAATGAGGTTCCCCACAACCCAGGTATAAGATGGGTTCATTAATGGCCCTAGCGTTGGCTGCGTAGCATCAAATCTCCTAGTCTCACCTCGCCCAGGAACCCAACGGCCCTCATCGACGATCGTGAGGCGCCTCGCGTAAAGATCCAGCGCTGTGGGCGCCGGCTATCAAATCTCCCATGCAGGGGGATCCGCAATTTTCACACCTTCACAAACTCCACGACAAGCCTATCGTCCGTCACTGGTAGGCTACCAGCGCTGCCATGATGATACGGCCTGGCTAGATTGTGTCCGGACCTGCAGGAAAGTGGCATACACACTTCCTTCCCCCGACAGAGCGCCCTCGATCTACAGTACACGTTCGCGGAAGAGGCAGGGATTATCATGGCTTTGATGAGAGGCCCCTACTCGGCCGAAGAACGAATATTGGAATTTGTGATTGAATTTCCACAGTAGCAACGATGGCTTCTCTAGAAACCATATCATCGGTTTCATCCTGCACCAGCTAAGCAATTTTTCTACACCGGCCGGGCCCCCACATGGTTATATAGTAAGTAGGCTTGCAGACTTTATTTTCCCGGAACCATCTATGGTGTTTCGTTGAGCCGCTTCGGGCAATAACATCCCGGGGCTTCTATCAATACTCTGCCTTCTCTACTTAATGTCCAGACGCCCTCGACCACCGCCGCGGTGTCACGAAGCGGGCTACCTGCCGTATTTATCGTCCCGCCACCGGCCCGCCATATTCCCTTAATCTCCGTACACTGGCGGTCTATAATACAAGTCCGCCTGCGATTTTGGCGTTGGGGAAGTTAGATAATGGGTGCATAGATCTCGCCGTTCGTGTCACGACATAGAAACTACACGACAAAGAGAGCTCTCTGTACATAGCTCAGCTGAGCTAACGGGTGTTTGGAACCCATCACGCAACAAGTGTTCATGATCTACCGCAAGTACAGGACTTTTGAAAGGCTGGGTTCGGGTGAGATAAAAAGAAAAGAAAAGAAAAGAGAGAGAGAGAGAGAATAATACCATATGCATGCATGTGTCAGAGCCTCTGGACGGTAAATCACAGGTACAGCTGATAAACACGGCTACGCAAAGGATGCCAGAACACCTCCATCAGCCCACTCTCGATATCCATTCTGTCTTCCGTGTTCTACAGCTATACCAACATGGTGTACCAGCGTGCAGCTTTAGTCGTGGCAAATTTCCGAGACCCAACACTTCGGGTCTACGATGACAGCAAACATCATTCATGGACCCCCTACGCTTTTATGATTTTAGGACAATGTAGAGACTGAATTGTGTTCGATACTTCAATAAATTAAGTGTAGCGTAGTAGTTACGACCGTAACAGTCGGATTCCTGCTTGGGTCAAGTCAGACTATGGTAAGCTTACCCCCATTTTGAGGCTGGTAGATTGCTTGCTATGAGACATCAGGTAACCAACCTATTTCCCCGAGCTCTATCCTCGCCGATTGCTACTATCGCTGCCTATGGACTACATCGTGGATCAGGTATATTCCGCTTGGGTATACTATTAACAGGGAATAGGTATTCGAGGCTATCAGGTGACCCTGACTTCTAAAATGGTTAAAGCAACACCAGATATCTACGTATTTTCATTGGGGATGATCTCTTAGTAAGAGCCTTAACATCGAGGAAGTTATTAGACAAGACAACTTCGATGGCCACAATCTGTCCAGTAATCATCTATCTCCCACTGGTGACATCAGTCTATGAAAGCTAGCACTCATACTGAAAGAGGTGTAATATGAATAATACAGAGCTACTGGGTATCCTGTGATATAATCTGTTCTCTTACATCTTGTTACATGTATCATGTCAATTTATCTGTTTTCGTGTAGCTGGGGATAGCATAGATGGGCCTTCCGTTAACTCCTTTCCTGCTCGGCTCAGTAGCTTCGCTGAAAAAAATTTCTGGTGCGAAGTTGAAAAGTCACCGGCCGTTGTATGTGCATAGTTGAGTTTTAGGTGTACTATTAAGAATCCCTAACACGGAAACCACTAGCCTATAGATACCAACATCTTGATGTAGCTAAATGCATCTATTATGCCAGCATTAACGTCCAGGTCATTTATAAATTTCTACATAGATTTATTTATATAGCCTTGTTCTTCTCACATTCGTAAGACCCTCAAGGTAAACGTGGCGGTGCTCCTCGATGTTAAAGTGATTATGATAAAGTAAAGACTAAGATGCATTTGTTCGGTGCTCTATTCAAACGATGGCCCAAATTCAGATGGATAGCCTTAAGTAAGATATCATGTGGCCTCATGCATAGTGTATACGGTTCTAAGGAAATAAGAAAGTACATACCTTAAAATGCACGTTACTAACTCGTCGATGTAGCAATGCTTATTTTGATCGGGGTTCTCATAGGAAGATTAAACATTAGGATCTTCATATCAATGTCTGTTATTTTACCTTGGTAGTGTTAGCTACAGTAGGTTTCCGTCGCATAGGTTTCCGTCGCATGTACCGAATAGCTAGAGCCTGCATCCGATACATCCGAGACTGAGACCTGCATATCATGTATATAGTCATATGAGTGCGAGGTTCTGCGCGAGACTTCAGCTTCGAACTTATCCATGTATTGCCTGATCATCCGAAACGGCTATGTAATACCGATGTTGGCGAGTGCAGATGGGTCTATTCGGAATATGCACCTAATTCTATAGATCATGCGGTAGAATAGGGGGGCACTTCCTTAATGACCACTTTGGCTGTATAGAAGATTATTACAATCTGAATACCCTTCAAAGCCTTTGATCACTAGTGCTTGTTACATTTTGCGTAAGGATAGACTTATGTTTCACTAGAGAAATATGCTGGCTTATAATATAGATGTAAGGAAAGCATCGGTATCTTTGCAAGTCTAGTATCGAAGCGGACCTTACTTTGTGAGACCCCACGAACAAACAACTAAGCAGCGGAATGCCGCTTCTTAGCTAGACAGTCAAGAAGCTAACTGAACTACGTATTCGTGAGCAAGCGTGTTCGCGTGGGGTAGGTGTCTCTTCGGTGAAACCATCGATAGCCTCAATGTAGATATGCCTACGTAACTGCTATATAGATGAGTACCGGGGGACTGGATCACCTGATATCATGCATATAATCATATGAGCGGCAAGCTGCCGATCTAGATCGCTCCTATGAACTACTCGATCTCTGAGACAAGCAGTGCAAGATCGGCGAAGCCGGTGATTGAGACGACATCGAAGCTGTAGTTCGCCTACCAAGCTGAAAAAAGGGGTTGGACCTTTATGGCCAAGCGTGGCTGCATAAAATACTATTGACAATGCGAATACCGTTCTAAGCCCTTGATCACGAACTCTTGTTACAGTAATTTTGACTTTGACTTAATATATGCCTATGAAGTAATTAGACAAATAAGGTCATCAACTTGCCCGTATGCCATGTCAGTAAGCTTGAAATATCAATAGCAATGATCACCTTTCTCGGGCTGGCACTGTAGATATTGTGCCTGGTAATGTGATAAGGACTTGGAAGCAATGGTTTGAAAGAATATTTGCATCAATAATAATCTCCTGTATGATTACAGGGCATGATGGTCTTACCCCCTTTTTATCTAGATAGGAGATCTACGGCATATATACTCGAATAGCCTCACTTAACCTTACCTATCCCGCCTTCGTGTTGTTTTAGTAGATATTAGGAGATCAGGAGACTGGAGGAGAGGTGAAAAGCATCATATAACTCTGTTCATAACTTCGTCTCGGGCTGACTATGTGATAAAAGCGGCTTAATGTCTAAGGAATGGACGAACCACCGAGGGCAATAAATTGCCATTGTACCTGGGGGACGTGTGACAAATTCGACTTTAAAAACAAAATTCTTCATACTATATCAGTTGATACGGCCGATCACCTGACAGTATCTAACGAAATATACTATCAACCATCAAACATTACACTCGTAACGCTTGGCATAAACAATTGGAACCTTGGCCAGACTCTTCTGATTATTGTTTTCTGAATGATTTATAAATAGAATCTACTAACCTCTGTATTTCAAGGCCTTCGAGATTCTAGCCTTCTCAGCCTGTAACAGCAAACCCACAGCGGTGGACTTAACGTATAGACCGGCAAGAGGGCGACTCCGATATATATCCTCAACATCTACGAACAGTGATCTATACTTCGTAAACACGCACCAACTCTATGAACGTAAGGCAGCCCAAGTTCGTGAATTTAATTAACATATCACAGTCTAGAAGGCGAGCCACCAAACCACCAAACCTGACATTGATACATAGCTTTTACACAGACGTTTGTAGTCGGCACTGAATTATTTACGCGCATCCTCATCTACTTTGATCTATTATCTATCGATACTGTTAATGAACCTATTGTATAACTAAAGATACGGATGAATCACTCGGTTAAGGGCGGACGTGACTTACCATCCCTTGCTCCGAAGCCTAAAGAAGGTCGGTAGAGTTAAGTAAACATGTATCAATAGGTCCGATAAGAGAAACATCATCTCCTATGAGCCTTCTCGAAATTTACTCGAATAAGACTGAAAAAGAGAATTTCTAGTCCAGGGTACACCATCTTCAGTCGTCCGGAACGGATACGCGAGTGCCGAAGACTGAGGATTGCCGAACCCCAGGAGGTCGTTAGCACGCCTTACCTGTAGATGTTCTGGGCTCAGAACCTCTATTAGGACACTGATTGGGTTTCAGATTGTAGTGAGATTGCCCCTGAATTTATATCACCTGGTATTTCGCTAACTGGGGTGGACAGGCTTTAGAAGCGAGGGTCGCACTTCTCAAATGTTCTGACGACAGGATCGTGGTGAAATACGAGACATGCGGAGGAGGTTAGACGCTATCGAGATATATTCGTCTATCTCCATTATAGGGAGACATAGATACTACGACCACGCTTTCCTCGCTTTTCACCTGACGGTGAGTTGACACCACATCACGATGTATATGCTGTCTCACAGCGGCCACGCTACCCGTAAGTTACACGGCGAGCCATCGCCCTTAGATCCCATAAGGCGACTTCACCGACCGCCAATCATCGGAATCTTCCTCGCCTCCAGTCCCATGCCGGTACTGTTTTTGTTCCTCACAATAGGAACCCCACCACTCCTCAAAGGCCCGTCGGTTGTACAGCTGTGTCGGCGCGCCTTCTCCCTCGCCGAAAATGTCTAGAATATAATCACAGTACATCCACACGCCCTCGAGATGATGTGGGAGTAGCGGTTTCTTGTCCTTGCGCGCCACGATGACGGTGCCGACGAATGATTGCCACTCTGGCGGCGCGAACCCGGAGGCGGCATCAATGTTTATATACGTGGCGATCTGGTTGTCGAGGTCGGCCCGGTTCGCGGACCGAGTGCCTACGCGGTAGAACACCAGCGGGACCTCGATAAGGCGTGGGATGGGCGGCACGGATTGTGAGAAGATGGCATGATCCACGGGGATCGTGGTGGTGGACCAGGGCGGGAGTTGAAGCTTCTCGACATCACAGCGCACTATCACGCCTTGGATAGGGCCTGAGGCATCTTGTCCTGCCGTTGACTGTGATGTGCCTGGGACAGGCGATGGTTCTGCTTTTGGTGCGGGGGTTGGGTGAGACGAGCTTTCTTCTGGTTCTGAGTCGGTGTCTATGTTATCCCATTTCGAGTAGTCGATACGCGACATTGTGATAGATGAAATCCAATTCCTATAGCTCGGAAGCTATGATATATTTCCTGAAGGCTGAGTAGGAATCTGAATCCAAACTCCTCCAGCAGGGAGATCAGCTTCAGCCCACGCCACAACCATACTGAACTTAAGGGGGCCGTGCACGTCAGCCACCAAATTACTGTATTTATGAAGATCAATAACGGAAGGATTATTTGTTCGGATGTTATACATTTCGCAATACGTTCATCACGTGATTATCATCTGTTAGGGGTGGTGCCTATCAGGCGACTATTCACAATATCGTCTTACATCTCTTCGATCGTCTGAGACACGACATCTACATGCGCGTAATCTTGATCGCACGTGGCATGCGCCAGTACCGACTTGCTGGGTAAGTAGCTTAATCGAAGTGAAACATAACGCTCAATCTCTGAAGATCAAACATATACCTAGCCGCCTATGTCTCAGCCAAGTACCAGTGACTACTCTCATACGGCTTTCCACCACATACCTAACGTTGATCGATTCAACATATCTCGCCGGATGAAAATAGAGTCGACTGTATGAAAGAGAGCAAGAGATGGCTTTCCGACCCAGGCTCTTTATGGTGAGTGAGAATTGGCGACGTGTGCGGCTACCCATTCGGGTCAAGTGCGAGGTCGAGTATGCTCACAACCCACACATTTAAATACGCGATTATGCTAATGAATAGGCCGCCGAAGCCATACGGAGATCTTCAAGGTGGCTCGCGACATTCATCTCAGAATGCTTACTGTTAACCTAACTCTAGCACAGCTCGTTATTAAGCGTGGCTTGAACTGCGCCTTGTCTCCGTGGTAGGGATTCCTGGTATTATTCGCAACGAAGCTGCTAGCGAGCCGTTAACAGCACATAGACTATGATATTGATGCTAGAGGATGACACTTAACGATCTGCATGAGCTGTAGTGCAGGTGTCGGTTCTGCATGCCGCCCTAACCCAGAAACGAGAGGAACACAACTGAAGTCGATAAAACGCGACGAAGTGAGACTTGGACAATTGAGCATCTCAAGGCAACTCGTCTCTGTCTGTCTTCCTACAGATTCTCAAGTTAGTAACTTTACACAATAAACGTAACAATCGTATGTGGTCGGGATTGCGGCGGGCCGAACCGAACCGGATCCTACAAACATTTGACTACTCTACCTTGTGTGCAGTAGCCTAAAGACGTCTGTTTTAACGTAGCCGAAGAAGGCATCCCCTCCGTTTTTAAACCGCGCCAAGCCCTCTAGTGATATGAATTCTCCGAGGGACATCGGAGCGAACGTGATTCGGCTAACGGATCACGCCGGTCTAGTCGGCCCCTCAATGAGCACGTTTAAGTAAGCCTCGTGTCTGACCACCATTATTGACATGCCCGGGGTCGGGGCCAGCGACCTACCTATTTAGTCATCCCGTGTAACCCGTGATCGGAGCGTCCAAGAGTACTAGAACACGACATACCAAACGGTTACAGCAGAAGACTTCTTCGCCTAAGTCTTACAACGCCTAGATTATCCCTCCCAGCACCCGCAGTAAATCACACGAAGATAAGAAGTAGCAGAAATGTCCAGTCAAACTAAGCCAGCCCCCACCAAGTTTGGTGTGGTCATCTTCCCGGGTTTCCAGGCGCTGGATGCCTTCGGGCCGCTCGACGCGATCAACAATCTGTCGAGCATAACGCCATTAGAGTTCGTCGCCCTAGCCGCGACGCTAGATCCCGTGAGCACGAGGGTGCCCGCCCCGGGACGCATCGGACAGAGTATAGTGCCGACCCACACCTTCGACGACTGCCCCGAGGACCTCGAGGTGCTTCTTGGTAAGGAAAAATCCCGGGTCACCTTTTTGCGTGGGAAAGCTGCCAACCCGAGCCAAGATCTTGTCTAGCAGCTTCTTGGAATGGTTGTGACTGACTCCGAGTCTTCTGTGCGGGGTAGGCTCGCGACCCGGCAATCACGACGCCCATTGTAGAGTTCCTGAGGAGGATCTTTCCTAAATTGCGGTACTTGTTAACAGTCTGTAGTGAGTTTTCCGGAGTCTCCTACCTTTTGGCATGTCTCAGGGCCATAAATTGCCTCGACGGGCATTTTCTGCTCCTGCTACTCCAGCATGCTCTCGAAAGCCTGAGTAATTCTTACCATCGGTGAACATTATTGACCCCAGTGTCATCACAGCTGGGAGCGCCATTGTCGCGATGTCGGGTATCCTTGATGGGAGACGGGCTACGTCTAACAAGAAGAGTTGGGAATGGGTAAGTAGACTGACTGCATCTGGTTCTCACCGTTCTGTTACTCTTCTCCTGCATAGGGATTTACTCAGCTGTGTCTGACGGCTTCGATTATAGGCTACTTCGCAAGGCCCGGCGGTGAACTGGGTCCGCCAAGCGCGATGGGTCGTCGACGGAAATGTCTGGACGGTATGTATACAACCTTCTCAACTTGATCCTTCAGTCAGTGTTCCTCGTGTAGAGTACCAATGTGGCGTCTCCCTTAGCCGCATCTGGCATGGTCGCGCTCAGCCAGACTCTACATATAGAAAGGTGGAAGGTGTGGCTTGTGACTAATATGTTGGTGCATAGTCCTCGGGCGTGTCAGCTGGTATCGATCTCATATTTGCCTTCATCGAAGACCAGTATGGCGAGGAAGTAGCGACGCAGCTAGTGAGGCAAGCCGAATATGTGCGGAATACCGACTCTAGTTCTGATCCCTTTGCCTGAAGGGCTGCCGGGGCAAGGACGTCATAAGTTACTAGAGAGTGCGGTGAGCATACTTCATGAACGAGACTCCCTCCCGTCTTGGCTTGTTACGTTTTATGTGCGTCACGTGGGATCTAGGGGGATATCTCGGCTAGTCCACGTAGAAGAAGGCACGCTACTTGAAATGAAGTTTACGTTTTGGATACAATGCTACCATCCGTCTGACCGTAGCGAGGCAAACAGAAACAGGTTTTAGGCCGCCACTCGCCGTTGAACCTCGCCTTTGGTTTGCCGGTCGCTTCAGGTCCGCCCCAATAATCCCGCTTAACCATGGAACCCAGGCGAGCTGATTTGTTAGTATGATGGCTATCGCAAGGTATCGCGCAACGGATTCTATGATTCCGCACTTCTCTCGGCGTTACACCACGGTATGCCGGCGTCTGCGAGACTAGCCGTAACCGGGCTCTTAGCATCCTAAGTATTGGCTCAGCCCGTAGTTGAATAACCGCTCGAGCGCTGAGAGGGCTGATATGTTGCCTTTTGTTGGATGTATTAGCTAATAGTTTAGACTAAACATGGGGTACATGATGGAGTGAGAATAGCTGCGTCTACGAAGCAGAAAAGTACAACGGCACCTTGCTACGCATGAACTATGACGATCATTTTTGATTGGAACAGTATTGTCATCTCTTGCTAGTACAGGCCAAATAGAACGCAACGTTTGACTGGTTTGGTCATCTGGCTCCTGGGCTCTGCCGCGATCTGTGAGAGACGCACGACCAGAATTTTTTGGCTAGCTGCACCGCGCGACTATGTATTCTGTCTAGAGACTCTCCGAGTTGGTTACGATGAGAATTCTCTCTGACGCGCTCTCTATGGGGGCCTCTGCAGTCGATTCGATGTAGCCACTGAAGTATGCGTCGCCGATGAGTGAAATCGCCGTCATCGGTAACAGATTTTGACCGGGGTTTTCTGAGTACGCCGGGGCACATATTGGTGGCTGTCGCGACAAGATCATGGTCCTTGGTATTTGGGATAGCGTAGGTGATTATTGGCTAGGTAGTAAGCGAAGGAATGTGATGATTTTCATTGATGCTGAAACGGGCAGAACACGTACACTAGAATACCTACCTACCTTGAGGGCTCATCGTCCACGACTTTCACATGAGCCTATACTGTTTGGGAGAGCGTAACTGCGTCCTCGGTCAGGTCAGGTGCTATAGCCCCCTGCCATTTTGCACGTATTACCTAACATACCAGACAAACAGTGACTGCCACATGCGAGGGCGTTCAAATTCCAGATTCCGAACTGCGGACACCACATTTTTACTATGAGAACAGTATTAACCGTCTGCTGCGCTCTTTGCTTCTGCGACCGCATCCGTAGCCGCCGGCGCATGATGAAGTCGCCGCCCCTATTCGCCTCTTGGAGAATTTCACATGGGCGGTGTGGCATATCCGTCGTAGGTCCTCGTGGCTAGCTGAATTCTCCTGCGGGCTAAATTGAATCCATGTGAAATTCATCATCGCGGTTCTGTGCTCTCGGGCAAAATCCCGGGTGCGTCATGATAGGTACGGTCTGGTCGCGGGGTTCCTAGGAAGGCGTTGGTAAGGATTACCGGAACAGATTCCCTGAAATTAAAATAGGATGTTTTTTAAATCGCAACCGGGAAGGCCGACAGAATTCCCCATAAACAGCTGTTATTCTACAGAACGGTTGTATGAATGCCTTGGAAGTGGCAATTAATTAAGAACCGTCATCTATCATCTATACTTGTTATCAATTCTAATCAGGTGTGGGCTATCGTTAAGTGGCTTGGTAATTGCAATGTGGCTTAGTAGGTAAGGTTAAAGGTAGCTACAGTAGCAATTCAAGTATGGGTAACAAACAACACAACACGACCAGGTTGTATTATAACAGCATCCCTGTTCGATTCTAGACTCTAACCATTCAAAGGGGCTTGTCTCAGTTTGTTACAAAATACGGATGACTCCGTACACTATATCCCAACCTTTGGTCACCTCAATGGTAACCTCAATGGTCATCCAAAATTTCAAATTTTCTCGTAACTTGGGCCTGGCCCCTGCAGCTGTTCACTGTCATGTCGGCATCGCATGACATACGCAGGAGCATGCAGTTCTGGCTGTTTGAGCAGAATTTTCATGTGCTGTAACGGTTGTTCACAGGAGTCTAGAAGCCAACAGAGACGAATTACATGAACAGTGTCTACTGCCGTATCATTCCCAGGCGCGTAGGCACTGTCTGTGCTCATACCATACAACCATGTGTACCTATTCACCGTGTTATTTAGTCTACCGCATCACGTGGGTGGCTTAACATGACGGGGCGCTTGCTACTATACTAACAGTAGACTTAGTCACTAACCTAGACTAATTAATCCCAACCGCCCGATTCTGCGGGATTTGCTGTGGCGGGCGCTAACCAGATTCACCGTTTAATCTCAGCCATAGACGCCTCCTGGGTAAACTAGGCTCCGGGGAACCGGCCGTGGGAGAATGAGGCGTGTGCTGGCGCTGTCTCACCAAGGCTTGGGCCAAGCGTGATGACGATGATTTGGGCTGCAACTTGATAATGCCTCTTCAGAAAATACGGGCTCGGTTCAGCTGTGATATTAGGCTCGCGATGCCCTTCCGAATTCGATCCGAACGTGGTACATCGCAATTTCTCGGCCCAACATCGATATGGGTGGCGACTACTGTAATAGCCGATACCGATGACTGTTTATGAGCTCATGTAGCTGGCCGAACGTGCACATCCAGGTTTGCGTTACGGCAAATGCATAAGTAGCATCTCGCGGCAGACATGGAGCCGAAGGTAGCCTGCAGTCACCCGATCAAATTTCCAAGATTTAAGGGATCACGTGTTGTGCCCCGGTAATAATAATAACAGCCACCTGGGTCGTGTTCTATACTTACACGCTCTATGAAGCTGAGTAAGTACGGTTGGTGCCGTTAGCTATCAGCCTTATATAGCTCTTCGAGCTATTATTTACCCTATACTATAGCTATACATAGAGCCAACGTCACTATGTAAACATTGGTATTAACGAGTCACCAACGGGTAGAATTTTGGTCTTATAGCCCACATGTAGGAGGGAGAGAAAATAATAGCCCTACGTCATTATGAGAAGCCCTACAGTACAGTACTTGTAAGTAAGCTAGTTTAGCTTAGCAGATACGCTAGACTTAGCTGTCTGGTCTGTGACCATCTTCAGTATACTACATTGCTATGCCACCTTTAACGGTCATCCTACCGCTGATCGCGAAACACGTCTTTCACTCTAAGTCTGCGCCAACGTGGAGCCCAACGCCCCTCTTTCGCGCTGACCTCGATACTACCACGGCGGTCTAGAGGTGAAAAAAAAAAAAAAAGACCGTTGTAGTCGTCTCCACGGCGCCTAATTGCTAGCCGTCAAGGCCCGAGACATGTCTAGAATCTGGTGTGTCTCGGAGGACCGTTACTTAGAAGAGAAGCCCATTAACACTCCGGGCGGAATTTTCAGACGAACGTCGTCATGGTTGCCAGTCATCGGGCATCTCATTATCCGTCTGACAAACGCAGAGTCCTTTCTATCGAACATCCTAATTACCACGAATATTCCCGCTAGACAAAAGGCAGGGATATAATCTTGTTTATGTTTATACTATACCATATTCTACGTGCACTATTTTATCCCCATGACAAACGATTGCAGCATCGTTGACTTGAGAGATTTCCGAAAAAGGCAGTGAGCGACGTCAGCCCGCCCACCTTAGCGCTTGGCGATAGGGATCATGGTTAAATTCCGCCCACGGTCCATGTAACGGGAGCGGCACGCGTGGAGACCACCGGTAGAGGCGATACTAGGTTACGTGTAGGTAAGGCCCAGGTATAAGGCACGCCCGCGACTACTGACACTACTCTACAGTCCCCGCGCGATGAGTTTAGGTTAGCTCGTTCGGCACTGGGCCTCATTTTCCAGGAGCCGTCTAGTTAGGTATATCTCCGATACACTATTTCGCAAGGTTCTCCAGCTAGGAATCTATTAGCCGAGCGATGCGATTTTTCGTGTGAGAGGGCCAGCCCCATGTCTGTCAGTCAAGAGATTCTGAAGATCTCATCTTGGAGATCTTTCGCTAATCCTGGCTTGGGTCTCATTCGAACTGGCATGGTGCGGGATTGAGCTGCTTTGCCGATTGTTGGGGGTCATAAGCAGCACCAATAACAGAAAAAGCAAGGTAATGACATTGCATGGGCGAGGATGAAGGGAGGACGGACGGCATTCTAGTCTAGCCTATTCCCCACACGGCACAGACACGAACAGACGTGCCGCGGCACAGGTGAGAGTGAACTGCTTCAGACTTCCATTTTGGACAGGCATAGAACCCAGTCGAGGTAGGCTGGCTGCCTACAAGGTTCAGGTTTTAGTTACGGTCTGCCAAGGAGCTGGATTTGACTATTGAGGTCCGGTACAGGCTCCGAAATAAGAGTTCGGGGCTGAAATACGGCTAGGATTGGGATCCAACGTCAAGAAGAGGAACAATTGGATCGGGCAAGGTCAAGGTTGAACGGAAATGGTTTATGCCTTTCGGGTTGTTGCAGGGGGCTAGTCCTATACTTCCTACAATGTGTGGGAGTTGACTAGCTTACTACAGTAAAGTACCTAACCTCAGCTCGACACACAAGTGAACAGCCGCACCCGCCCAATATGGCGTCGCTTAAGCACTCGTCGTCATAATATGAGATGCCACCGGCCCTATTCATCACCACCAAGTCGCTTACGCCTAGTGAACGCGCTAATGTAGCGAATCTGGAGATGATCGACACGCCTCTTGTTCCAGTATAGTACATACTGTATGTACTTACCCAGAAATGCCACCTTACGCCCTCAACGTCGAGGTTGACCAAGTACCGGTATGTAATACAAATGCAAGCCACCGAAGAACTACAGTACCTCGCAGGGTAATTTTCCAACTACCGGGGCTGGATGCCATCTTGGGTTGTCGAAGCCTCGCCTCGCCTGGAGGTTGTCGGCGACCTTAAAATGTGGACCATTGTTTCCCGGGAGATCGTTCCAGGTCGATCAACGGCATGCTAGCCATGGAGTCAGTACGATATAGGTGTTTGGGCAATATTTTGACCGCCGCCTTGGAACATACTGTACAGTACTGAAGGGCTACAACCGGGCCCCGGCACTATTGTATGTAGGCTATGCGTTGTTCCTGAGCCCCGGTCAGCACTGAAAATTCCGGGTGTTCAAGATAGGGAAGATCGCCGGCGGGTCCGGATGCATTACAGTACCTATCCCTGAAGGAATATAACTTGTCTGTGCGCGCAGCATATGTGTGTGTAGAATGCAGGGGTGAGAGTGAGATGCATGCAACCATCAAAATTCGACCTCTAGCCCTGGGCCGCTGCGAGACAACGCAACGTTCTGCAGGCGCCCGAGACCCCAAAACAAGTAAGCAGGAAGTATAGGAGCGGCACCCGCATCAATCAGAAAGGGGAGCTAATGCCGGAGCGGCCTGCCAAGAAAACCGCCACATCGCGAGGCCAAAACAACTCTGACTGGGGGGGGGGGGGGGGGCTATTGTTGCAGAAACGTGGTAACCAACCACCTACCTGTTCCTATGTTGCGATTAGTTACGAGGTGCACGACAGAAGCACCAACGGCTCTTCTCAACTGGAATAGGGCAGAGTCTAGATTCGAATTTTGCAACATAGGCTACCGAGGTGACAAATGGCAAAAGAAAAGAAAAGCAGCAACGACTGAGATGGCACGATATGGCCTGATACGTGCACTACATAGTCGCATCAAGAAGAGCTACCATAGCACTTTGCAATCATAAATCTTTATTAGTTGAGTCGTCATCGATGAATGGGGGCGTGCGTGACATGGGATCCGTAACACATCTCGCTTCGGCTGCACAAAACAGTATAGTATATTAAGTAGTGCCGTAATACATGCACAGCCAACTTGGTCGTATACAGTACTGTAGTGTAATGTACAGAGTAGTAGCCGTTGCTCCGCATTCGTTCAAAGTTCAAATCGCATTTGCCAATCACGATGGCTTTCACCGACCTAAACTGGAAACGCCCTCCCGGGTGCCAGGAATGCCAAGGCGCAAGAAGCAACAGTACCTACATCCACCTCTCTAAAGTACAGTACGGAATTAAATTCGTTTGCTAGAATAATTAGATTGCTGCCTCCGCCTGCTCTTCTACCTACTCGTAGCCTACAGGGCCTAGATGGTGGGGTTGGGTGGGGAGGACCAATGCAAATATGTGTTATGGATGCAGCTGAGATCGATCTTGGGCCTCTCACAGGGGTTTCTTGTATTTCCGCCCACGCCTATCGAGATCGAGTTGTGCAATAACGGTATTGATCGCAGGAGGTGTCGTCTAGGCACATGGAAGAACCCGTGGGTTCCGCTTCCGATTCCGCTTCAGAGCAACATCGTAAAAATCTAAAGTCTTAGGCGTGCTCTGAGCCATGATTCGACCACTGGGGGTGGCTAATCACGCCCGAGCGTACTTCTAGGGCACATGTCTGGTTGAACCAGAAATTCCTTCAAACCTAATTTACCTCGGAGAACATCTAGCCAAGAGGGCTATCACAGGCAGGCAACCAGGGGTCGTTGGGATTCTCATCTCGACGTGCGTTGTTGATAGGGCCGCAGCAAACTGTGTATTGGAGGATGCCGCCTGCATGACGATAACGCCACACAAGTCGACGACCCCGGACAGGGAGGCAGTCCCATGGCAGATGCAGCAGATAGAAGTCGCCGTCTTGACGATAGAGAGCTAGTACACGGCATGTGAGCATGTGGACGATCTCCAGAAAAACAAGATTGCGGTCAAAGATCTAGCGAGATATCGCCTCTCAACTTCTATATAAGGAGACAACTTCTCCCTCAACAGACACAATTCTCTTCTATTCACCATCCCAACAGCAATCTCAGTAACCCAACACCTTCACTCAACTCACAGCTTTCAATCTTTTTGTTTCCAAAACAAAACCAACTCCTTCAATCAAAATGCAGTACTCCATCGTCGCTGTCTTCGGCCTCCTCGCCGCCGCTGTCTCTGCCGTTCCCACTGAGAACCCCCCCTACACTGCCTGCGGTGGCCAAGGCCTCTACAGCGTTCCCCAGTGCTGTGCCACTGATGTCCTCGGCGTCGCTGACTTGAACTGCGGCTCTCGTGAGTCTACCAGATAACGGTCCTTTTTCCAGCTTGAAATAGCTAGGCTAACAATCTCAACACAGCCTCGGCCTACCCCTTCAGCGTCAGCAACTTCCGCGACATCTGCGCCAACGGTGGCAACCGTGCCCGCTGCTGCGTTGCTCCCCTCGTGAGTTCATCTCCAGCCAGCTATTTCTCTACCAGTATACTAATACCAATATCAACAATAGCTTGGCCAGGCTCTTCTCTGCCAGACCCCCACCGGTCTTGGTGAGCAGTAAATGCCCGGTTTCCATAGGATATCTGCAGAGGCACGGGTGTAGCCGCATGTACATTCGAGTCTTAAAGCACATACTGGAGGCGTGGTTCATTGCCTTAATCTGAGCATGGGAATAATAGTATTGGAATTGGGCTTCAACGGCGATTGCTGTCTTGGGTCTTGGGCCGAGGTTACTGTCTTTCTGTTCTTTAGCCGATGATTTGGGACGCATTTTGTCATCACATACCTAATTAGCTTGGAAAGATTGGTCGTTTGATAGTTTCTCAATTTGAGAATATTTCTTTGTCCAAACACTTGTATACAATTCAATGAATCTGTGACTCGAAATCAAATATGATTACTGGCAAAATCCGGCCATGGCTATTTACTACTACGCAGTCTACGCTTTTGTATTCGACTATTGGTATTATCTACGTGATCGTTTATTGTCGAAGGTTACATGGTCAGTTTATTTAGAACGTTAGCGAAGTGAATATCGGTTGTGGTAGCCTGTCATTCTTATTTCGAAGAGATAAAACGTCCTATCATTATTCGACCTTCCCCGTTGTTTTTCAGTGTCACCGTATACGTCAGATTAAACTAGAAAACGAATCTAAAACATAAACCAAGTCTTGGCTGACAAGTGTTCCTTTCATCGCGAGTCAGCCCCTTGTCTCAGAGTTACAAGTCACGCCTAAGACACAAACACTAGACTAGTTCTGGACACGAACTCTCCAGCCTTACAAGAATTTCCACGTGCTGTTCTTAGCCCGTTCGTCGAACGAAACAGAACGATGTAGCCATGCAATGCACTCCTGCTGGTCTGTGCTGCAGCCACATTCCACATTCCACGACACCCTCATCCGGGACTGACACATGTTGTGGCTCGTCATTGCGCATGCATATGCAACCATGGCTCCCCGATCATGACCGGCGAGACCACCCACCCAAAGTATTTGGTAATGCTTTCCGACTAGATAGCTGCGCTAGAGAACAAAGCCCCCCTCCCACCCCACGGGTTCCGGTTTCACGAATACCCCTATCTTCTATCTATGTACGCTGCACGCTGCACGAGAGGGCATTATACGTGGGGGCAGATGCTATTATAAGCTGGCAGTCACCCTATCTTGCGTAAAGATCAGACCACCAGTGCCTCGGAAATGAATTCACATGATATAAGGGTCCATTGATATAACTTGTGGCACAATCAATGTTCGCGGCACTATGAAGTTACACGAACGGTGCCCACTATAATAAATCTCTTGAGCACCGAAATGTTATATCATAATTACTATTAGCCCCTACCTAAGCCCTCTTATTTGGCTAAGTACCTAAGGTATTATAGAAACTTGGCAATTAGTAATGGCAAAGCTTTACCCGGATACCATAACCTGCCAGTGACAACAGAAGCAACCTCCAACGCTCTGGAGTTGTAAGCTTCTATCGTCAAAGTCTGTAATCATATTATAAGCACAACACAGATTAACATCAAAGATTTTCTATCTGCAAATTGAAGCCTGTAAGTTGTCTCAGCCACTGATAACAAGGCATCCATGGCATGATAGAAGCGATATTACTACGAAGGAGCCGACATACAAGGTTCCATCCCAGTCCCCATACCTACCGGGTCCAGGGTGGCTCCTATCTGTCCCCTGCGGCAAGGTGGCAGATGGACGTGCAGTTACCTCACAGGAGAATACTCGCCGTGTCATTTCAGCTCCATCAACTTTTTCTTCCGTTCGCCGAGCTCGGCGAACCAAAGGTTGGGTCATAGATATTGGGCCTCAAATAACATACGAGACTCGGGACCAGATACCAGATCTCACGCCATTTCCAGATGGGATGGCGCAATTCTGACGATGGTCATTTTGGCCACGTTCTTAAAAACGAAACCGAAAATGATAAAAAAATAATAAAAAAGCCCCGACGATGCAGATGCTGGTGTATCCCAAGCCAAGGCGTTAATACTTACGGCCCACAGAGCCGACTGCTTGTACCCCGCAGGGTCGTTGAACAATAATTATATGGATACAGAACAACTTAGAATGGATCCGCCCAACATAGCAGCGCGGTTGAAACAGACTTTTACATACGCAAGATGTGTGGTTGTACTGATCTGACCGGGCAGGGGTTCGAGATCCGGTAGTTGGCCCCGATCGTCCCAGCGTTTTGGTGTCGCTGGTGTCGGGTGGGCGCCGATCACTGCTGCTGGGACCCCCCCGTCGGCGCATGCGACTGACGGATCGTCCCGCCGTGCCCACGGGTTACCCGATCCCCGCAAGGACAGTATAGTACAATACAATATAGTACTGGCCGCATCGGGTAATGACTGACACGACACCCCCCATTACGGTTAGTGGGCGATGGTGAGATCGCTATCTGTTGCTTTTGGCATAGATAAGTAGAGCATGCATGGGTTTTTTGAGCCGCACCTACAAACGCAAATATTTAATCTCCTCATGCACATGTCGTGTTCCTGGATTGCCGAAACTTACCTAACACATCCCATGGAACATGCCGGCTACAGTACGTCTGGATGTATCTCTGGAGCTAGCTGATCCGCTACCTACTGCTAGGTGCCGACCGAAAGTTCGGAAAACGGATCGTCAGGAACCCTGTACATGAGATAGGCAATGGACACCACCTTTGTAGACTAATCTAACTATACAGAAGACCCTTGATTCTTGTGATACAAATAAAGATGATTAGGTAACTAGGTCGTATCGAAGTAGGCATATCGGCTCTATGATAGTATTCTAACTAGTTAACAGTAATCAAGCATGGTGATTTCTTCATCATTAAATACCTATTTCAATATACACATGACATATATGCAATACAGAAGCCTGATGTAGAAGGAGCATAAGCCTCCCTACTACTGAGACCGAAATTAGCATAGTACTACGGTTAAACCGTAATATAAGACCAAATGGATAGACCTGCATACAGCCACGAGGGTAGAAGTTAGGGCCGAATGGAGGGCCGAATAGAGCGAGGCAATAAACACCTGTTGTTGCGCGAAGACCCCTGAAACTACCTTCGTGAACTACCTAAGTCTGTCGTGTGGCTTGTGACACGATCAATTGACCCCTGGCCCTCTGTTGAATGCAAGGGGAAGTCTGGCGCCTATACAGAAATACCACCTAACCCACATGTATAAGTATACATACAACCTGAGGTAGCTGGCATACTTAGCTAGTGACCTAACATGTTTTTAAAAATATAAGAGCAAACAACCGCTCATAAAACCGACAATAAGAATCAGGTCCCAAAGGGATAGTAACACCCATTGGGGGATTCGAACCCCGGGCTTCTCGCCGTCCAGAGTGACGCCAGAGTGACGCCAGAGACGGGCGAGCTAACCACAGCTCTAGATGGGCATCGTGCGCTGCGTGAACCCAGAGATACACTCTCTGTACCAGCTGGGGTTAGTCATATGGCTTTGATAAGCCTGTATCTCATTGTAGCCTTCAAGGGGTTCTCGGAAGCGCAGGTACGACTTCCTATTCCAGGGGAGGTAGCTGAAAAAGGGGGGTATCGGCCTATATCACGATCATTAATCCCACACCTAAACAAAGGGCATGTATGTATATAGACGGGCGCCTCGTAGCATCGTCAATTAGAACCTCTGCGCAGCAATACAAGTCATCACATACTCCTACCAGAGATCCTGACAGCCTGGAACATGTCATGTCATGTCACGCGCGTTGACTTGCGTTGACTTAGCATGCGTCAATATGCAAGCCGTGACCCGAAACTAGATGTATGTACCCCAAATGGCGTCTGCCATATCGCGAGTAACTGTTTTCGGGTGGTTCTAGACGGGGCTAAAAAACAGTTGAGCAGAAAAGGGGGCGGGGGGAGGGGGAGAGGGCTCGACAATACCTGCTCTTCATTTGCCTTCGTCCCTTCGATATTTGTCTATTGAGGACAATAAATATGATCCCCCTAATATGCTAAAATGAAAAATGAAATGACTAACGTAAAGGGTCCAATAGGATAAATTATAGACTTAGTACTTAGTACTTGGGTATCGCAACAAGAGATGGTTTATAAGGGCTTGGAAACGGCATTCAGACTACTAATAGTCTTCTAAGGTGTTCAAGGGACTCTCAAGATCGTGTCTCCCTATTCTGCTAGGCGGCAGGTCTACGGTCTATATGATCCGAACGGCCTCGCCTCAAATTGCCGACGACCGCTTCCCCTTGCCTCCCTCGCTTCGCGGGAGCTGTTTCAGATGACCAGGCAATGCATGGGTAAGGTGAGAGCTGAGATCTCGCACATAGACATGCTCGTATGACTGACTAGTATATACCTACATGATATGCAGGTCCCAGTCTCTGATGTACCCATCGGATGTAGGTCCCAGCTGCTCGGTACGTGTCTCACTTGGGTACCTATAAGAAAGGGGAAGGGGGGAAGAGGGGGCAGCATGGCAGCGTGGTCTGGATCGTTAGGCAGTTGCCTTCTAAATGCATCTGATGGCCAATAAACGTAGCTAGGCGGGTAGTATGCTACGTCATAAATCCCAGAAGCAGATGCCGCAGATGCGATAATCTAGACACTCATAGTAGCGTAATTGGTTTTATGAAGAATCATGTGAGCTAGCATACTATAACTGCAAGCTTCCTGTTTTCCCTAGGAAAAGACAGACGAACCCACTGACTACATGTATGTAATTTCCGGGTATTACAAAATTAGAGATAGCATCATGGTTCACACTGCGCGGCACTTCTAGTGACTTCGTCCGACTCGGAGATTGTATATTTCATGTATCTAGCGCATAGAGAATAACTTAAATATGAGCTTCCTTGCCTTGGTAACCACTTCGCGAGTGATGAGGCGTGCCTCCAACAATTTCCCAATAGGCAGAAAGAGTGGTCAACGAGATGCTTAAAGAAAGCCCCGCGGATGACATTAGGACCATCTCGTTGAAACGTTCCGGGTGGGCATCAAATGAAGACATCGTCTATAACTAGGCTCCCACTAAGTTCCCAAGATAGCGGCGAAGTACAATTCGGGACTGCAGCGTATGGTTAGCATGTCTCTCTAATGGTAGAAAGCTAAGGTGTTAGGATCCCTGCACCTTAGGCTATAGGCACTCGTTGTTGCGCGAAGATCTCTAAAATCGCCTTCGTGGACTATACGCAGAATGCTTTAGTGGCTCCTTAAGGTATGCTTCGAACGCTCGTTGTGTGAAGCGGCTCCAAAATTCCTTAATAGACTAGACTGATATATATATCTAGAAAGTTCTTTGTGGCGTAGTTTCAAGCCGCCCGACGTTTAGTCCGGGGGTTAGCTTAGGCGATTGCGGAATGCCTGGTCCGGCTCTAGCAGCGTTGAAAAGATACCTATTAAGAGGTATCTAGGGTTCAGGGTCTCGCGTGTGACTGAGAGAAGCTAGAAACGGGTACACTGAAGGCGGTGACGTTGTTCGTATTAATTTCTATTATAATCATCTTGTGTGCGTGCGGGTATGTGTTTATCTCGTTGGTGATATTTCGCGAAATGCTCCGTTAAATTACACCCTCGCCGAAGACATGACAATCACTAGTTAACTCCCATGGTCGGGCTCGATACTCTCTGCACGCAAATGCGGCGGGGGACTGATCCTTCATTACTCTATATCCTAATCAATGATCTATCGGGGTATACGAAATGCAGCATATAACACGCAGACAAAACTTTTAGTATAACCACACATTACAAGCCGACCCATAGACCCTGCCTTCACCCTCCTCCTCCTCCTCCTTTTACTCCCCTTTTACCTTCCCCTTCCCGGAAACGTCATGAAAGAAATGCCTGGCGAGCTTCGCCCACTGGTATCCATCGACTCGGCATACAGCCGATGTATATCGCGGAAACTCTGCTGTGGGGAGATCGGTAGATCCTCAGGCTGAGAATCCATATTCGTCTGCGTGTGTCTGCGTGGCCGCGGGTACGATCCGCTCACGCTCATCTTCCTCGGTCGCATCTTCGGCGGTGGCGAGGACAAGGGCGTCGAGCTCTGCGACGATATGGACGGCGTCGAACTGATGGAGGTATCGGAGCCTCTATTGCTAAGCGAGAAGACGCTCGGTCGTCTCATCATCCGCCGGTTCTCTTCTTCGTCGAGGCGCAGTCCTTCGCCGAGCTCTGAGAGGATATCTTGAACGGACCGCCGCTTGTCGCCTTGTTTGCCTAGCCGCCTCTCCCACCATCTCCGATCGTATTCTGGCGGCGAGTAGTCCACGAGGGTGTCGAGGGCCTCTTCTACCTTCTGCAGCTTGTCCTCCTCTAGTTTCAGAGGAAAGTGCTCCGAGGCAAGCTCCAAAAGTGCGCCGGCATCACGCACTTGTCTCTGCCTTCCCGCATCCGATTCGTGAAGACCACAGGCATCGGCCTTGAAAACGAAGAGATCTGCGAGCGAGATGTAGGGCAGCTTCTTGATGTCCGCAACTGGCTGAGCTGAGCTAGGCCAGTAGGGGCAAAGCCACTCCGGCGTGATCTTCACTTCGACTGCCCAGCCAGCCGGGTGCCGGTAGAATATGGCTTGCGCTTTCTCGGCGATGAAGCCCTTTCCATGGGTGAGAAGGGTCTTCTTTACCAGACTCGGCGATGCTGATTTGGTGATGATGAACTCTATGCTCTAGAAAATCCAGTTAGCATTTCCAAGCCCTATTCTAGTTGTTTATCCTCGACCTACTTCGCAAGTACCTGGCTGCTCTAGGTACTTCTTGACGGCCAAGTCGCCAATGAGGGCGATCCGAATGTTGGCGAGCCCAGCCACATTTTGCATCAGGTGAACGACCGATAGCGCGGCTTGCTCCAGATCGGCGATGGACGGCCGGGCCTTACCTGACGACGAGTGCGTCATGGTGAGAGGAATATTGTAAACCGGTACGCCAATGAACAAGCATCCTGAAGGCTCAAACAGGCATTTTGGACGGTTTTAAGTCAGAATGGCTAAGGCGGCAGCCTTGGAAACTTAAACCGAGCCTGCTGAATTGGGCTGGTGTTTGGTACCTGACGCGCCCAACTAGGTAAATTCGGCACCTTAAAATCAGGGCTATGGCCAATGGGAGGCAGGGATCGGCCGTGTTAATGATATTAGTCTTACCTCGTTTGTACCCTGAGGGCTGATTGTTCCCCCTTTCCTCCCCCTGTAATAACGATTATCATGACTGACTGTCAGACGATCCTCCAGCGGTCGATCGCAAACGGCCCCAAGTCCTTGAGGAGCGCGCAATAAAAATTTTCTGTGCCTAGAAATAGATAACGCATTGGACATTCCGTCGCATTTTGCGACAGTTTGATTGATGACCGAAGGACGGGCTGACGTATCGTCGCTCAGGGTGGCTGGCTCGGGAAATGAACAGACCCGCCGAGACCAGGACCAGCCGCGCAAGTTGGACACCAGCTCGCAGGCTCGCAATGGGGCTTACAAAAAAAAAACACGCCGAACGACAACAAATAGTGTACCCGGTCCGGAGGATGCGGATGACACGCTTCATGCACACAATTGCGAGAGAGACAGACAGAGACTGTCAGTCATCTCTCTCCATAGTATCCAATCCTCAAAAGCTTTCGTATTAGGAATCGATATATTAGCTATCATATCCCAAATCCATTGTCAATCTTGAACCGTCTGTGCGCGAGTAAGGGAGGAGGTAACCGAGATAAAGTTTCCTGCAAAGGGTAATATGTGCGACAAAGTATCCCTTGAGTCATACTATAGGCGTTGGTAAGACTGTAGTATTTCGAGGTGAAACGTGCCGGTAAGCTTCTCTGCGAAGCAAACATGTGCTATGCCCCTTTATTCGAACGCCGTTGGTCCTCCGGAACCGACCCCGGGGCCCTCCCTTTTACTGTGCCTCGGTACACCTAAAACATATACCACTCGGTCGCTCTGTATTAGCGATGCACTAAGATGGGCCTCAAAGTAAGTACTTGACTCATTTGGCACAGCAAGCCTCGTCATATCGGCGCCCATTGCACGAATAAAATTGATTTGCGTCTCATCAAGGACGCCTTAGCGATACACACAACGGGGTGCCCCGACCGTGTTCTCACATTGTGTATTCAGGCCGCCGTGTCATCGTTGTCGTCATCAATAAGTTGAGGCGATCTTTTGTGTTCGTTCTACCAACTGGGAAACTGTCATGGCGACAAAAGAGAGAGTCGAGCAATTACGGACGAACGGTTCGGGCTCTGATTAGTGTACTTAGATGCTCTCGCCTATTGAGGCCCAGTGAAGGTAAATGAGCGCTTTGGCCAGAACAGGGATTATGACAGCTACAGTTATCAGCTCTACTATAAACCGGTCGGGGTATCCTCGCGATGAGTATCAGCTCGTCAATTAATTTGTGATATACTATGTATAAAGTCCTGGTGCCTGTAATCATTTGCAGTAATCCAAGCTAAAGAGATGAGAGAGAACCTTCGTTTAAGATGTCGCTCAAGAACTGATCTGGATGAGTTCGTTCATGAGCGAGCGTCTCAATGAGAACTTAGGCGCATCCGTCAGTACGCCCGGGCAGCCCCGAGCTTAGTGGAACGGGAAGCTAAGAGAGGTTAAAACCGTTTCACGATCTTACTTAGACTGAGGCGATCGGCGTAGGCTGTACTACTATTATAGTGTACCCTAGGTTAAAGGATCTGGGGTAGGTATTGTTACGGAAGGTAACGGCTCACAGTGTGTGTTAAGGCATACCTCATACCTCATACCTCATACCTACCTTTCATAGAGGCTCCCAAGTCGCTTACTCGATTATCTCTACAACACCAAGATCACCCACGTTCGTTACAGTGTCGCTTAACAATAATTACAACATTTCGCTCCCGGCGCTCTACTGTTTCTATTACATTGGGCGAGATGTTACGGGTCAATAGGTTATAATTTAGCCGGGATTAGACGATCATAGGTAGTGGTAAGTGAATTGTGTTGCGTTTTATCGCCTCCAAAAGCGCTTCAATATAACTGCTCGCCGAGGTTGAGGTAACCACGGTGTAAAACTAAATTGGTATTGGTCATAAGAAGAGACATCTCACCACCCGCCCGTACAGGAGCCACTCTATATTGTGATTCCTCGATTGACTTACGTACCGTCAACATCGTCACTGCATCTCAGCTCGAGTTGTGGAGGATAACCTCGAGGTGGAGCATGTTCAACCAACTGACTCCCGCATGAACTTACCTATGGCATCCAGACTGAGCGCTTTAGCCGACTCAGTTACACTACCCGATGTCACATCGTTCTATTCAATACGAGGTCTGCACGGGAGTTTTCAGACTCTCCAGCTCATCTGCGATGCTACAACAAGCTATTACAGTATTCAATCAGTCGTGATTGGGCCGCATAGCCGAACCGTTTGGATGAGTTGCTGTTGAACGGCGAAATAGCAGAATATATATTCGTGCCGATGATCCCACAATGGCTGCCATGGACTACCTGTTACGGTCCTTACTAACGCTTTCTCCCACGTGTTTTTCGGTTCGAACCGTCATCTGAAAGCCTGCGCTTCTACAAACTGGGCTCGTAACAATGAAGAGCTTCTTGACCCTCATCCCCTGGCCCGCTGCGGTGCTGGCTGCGTCTGTCTCGAGAGCACTAAGCACACCCACCGGGCCGTTTTCTGCTGGGGCGTGGAGGATTGCGCAGGGTACCGATATCTCTTTCTTCGGCACTGCGATTAACGCCAGCGGTGGCAAGTTCTATATCAACAGGGACACCAGCACCTACTGTCCGGATGGCGTCTCGGGCCTGGACTGTTCGGCGTACTCGGGGACCGGGACCACCCTCGTTATAGGTAACGGTACTACCACAATGTCTCTGGAAGTAAGCGTGCCCGGCGGCCAGCAAGGCAAGTACCCCAATCCGGTTTATGTATGCCGAGACCCTCTGGACTCAACCAGCCCACTGACCCCGCCCACAGTCTACGTAGCTCCGGATGGCTCGCTGTCTTACACTCAGGCACACTCTGCTGCCATACCACCGAATTCTACTGTGGTCGGGTTTTCGCGTGCACGGAGCGAGGCATTTGGTGCGCCGGTATACCTGTACAGTGCCGGTCGGTATTGGTATTTATGCCCCGTGACCGAGGGCGAGCCAAGAGAGAGAACCTACCAGATCTTCGCCTCAAACGAGGACCCTGAGGGCTGCTATGGCACGCAGATCAGGACATACACTCCAGACACGGGCTCCGTTTGGCAGTATGCCTAAACTCACTCCGCTGTTGGAGTGGTAGAAATGCCCATGCAGAATTCAAATTATAACGTTGCTATGACTGGCATATAATATAAAAGCAGGCGAGACTCAATGATTTCAATGCATACCTAGAAATTTGTTCGTCACATCGCTGTTGCAACACCAGGACAGCGCAGCACAGTGCTCCTGCCGCAAACTCAAGTCTAACCTGAAAACCTTGAATAATAATAAGTTAAATAAATAATTACACCTGCGACGTTGCTCTTAGGGCAACTGCATTACCCCATGTGGCGGAGCCGCCCCTTAACACTCACTCTATGTCAAGTGCCGGCCTTAAAGAAAGCCTTTGTTGGCCCCAACGAGACCACTTACATTATTCTCGGTGTCTAGGCGAGATTCCAGATTATCAGCCATGGAACATATCATACAGCGTCAAATAGCGTAGCAATATGGATTGGCAGAGGATGGGACATTGTTCTGGCCACGGGGCAATCGGTGGCGCCTATAGATTGTAACCTGGCTTTGCTTCTTTACCCCTAAACAGCCAGTCTATTCAATACGATGGGCACTCTCCAAGAGGGTGCTATTCTATATACAACCTACATGTATGTAGGGGGGGTTGAGGCTTAATTTGTGTTAGAACCAGGAGAATAGCATAGTCGAAGAGCGTATATGTATACTTAGATATATCTGTTTGGTATGCATTTATCTAATCACTACTTGTGAAATGGTATCGCAGCCAAAGGCATATTAATATATAAAAAACCTTGAACCAACACCAGGAAGCTATCGGCGTTATGTTCTCTAGGGAGTCGTGATATTCTTCAAGGGACATGTTCACCTGTCCAACAAGGGTGGTGTTTCCGCCAACGAGCGGCACCGGCCAGAGGCGAGATAACTTCTGGTGCCTGATGCCTACCTAGGTAGAGATTGAGCGCTGACCGAGTCTTATGTATCTGGTCTACGAAGAGAAGGCGCGGCAGCGCATCCGTTCCTGACTCACAAAGTAAACTCACGCTACATTGTAGTAGGCACCCTGGAGGACATCCCACTCACTCATATCGAAACTTCCAACAGAGGCGAAGAGCTGTGAACGACCCTTATTTCCTTCCGTTGAATGTAACTCCCGTCCTCGTCATCTTAGACCACTTTCTCATAATGAGGAAGGTCCAAAAGAAGACGTGATGGACATCATAGGCGCAGTCCCGGTGTCAACAGTAGCCGTATGGCTAGTTCTCTGGAACCTCACCTCGATAGACAATGATCCTATTTACTCTTTAAGAATAAGATATATATGTAGCTGCAACAGCTAGCTGTACACCCATATCAGCATATCTCGAAGAAGGGCAGAGTGTATTTCTGAAAGCTGCATCATAATCAACCAGCCAGCTCGCACGGGTCCTGTCAACTACTCGCTTACACAGCTACACCACCCGCCATTGCTATAGACTCCGGCACGTGTTCCATCAGAACAAACCCCAGAGCCCCCCAGCAAATAAATTCGGCCCACCGACTCCGCATAGCGGCAACGACAGACAAACAGCGTACACAACCAAGCCGACGTCTTTCACGATGTGGAGAGCATTGGGCTTCGGGTGGCTGGCGGACTTCTACTGGGTCGACCCAACACGAGTAAAAGAGGACGAAGACGAGGTCGAGAGGGAAATCGCACTTTACAACAACCCCGCGTTTATCCCCATCCCGCAGTCGCCGCGGTCGCCGCCCCCGTCCCCGAGACCGTATTCCCCCATCAAGTTCGCCACAGGCCCTCACCCGCCGGACGCGGCCCTGCTCGCGTCGGGGCGCGACAGCGTGACCGGATCGCGCGCCGTCTTCAGATACATGCCGGACCGGGCCATCGAGTACGACGCCCTCACATACGCACAGCCATCTCTCTTCTCCAAGAAGGCTCGCCCGCCCTCCACCTGGCGTCTGGAGCCATGCACGGACATCCCCGTCCCGGAGCCGGGGGTATCGCCACGCGATAGCAGCGACAACAACGGCATCGGCCCAGAGCGAAGCTACATTCCCGGCGACGACTGGCCGCGGGGCAGCGACGAGGAACCGTTCGAGCCGCCCCCGCTGACGGGCTGGCGAGACCTCGTAGGCTGGTTTGTCCCTTATCCCGGGGCCCCGGATCCCAACAAGCGGCCGAGGGAATGGCCGTACCCACGCCCGTGTGTGACCCCTTCAGAGACATCGGACACGAGTACTCTGACTCCTTGGAGGAGGCGTGGCCATGCCTGGGGCGCCAGGACGATGTCGGAACCCGGGACCCGGTCAAGCGTGGCCGCGACGGAATTACACCAGCTGCCGCCTACCCGGGGGGCTCGTGCTGGCTCGCGCAGCAGCAGGGGGGTACGATATCGTCGGACTGCATGGGCTGGTGCCGCCACTGCCGCGCACCCAGCTCGGCGGGCCCGCGCGCAGCGACCAGGAACAGCGGGCGGCGACGACGACGCCGAGGCGGGCGGCCTTTCCGCCGTCGAGGCAGTCCTACCCGAGGCTAAGCAAAGGCCCCAAGCCGAAGAAACCGTGGCGCGACGAGCAGCGTCAGCCGAGGGCATACATGAAGCCTGAATTGATCCCGTGGGGCCGGGACGAGATGGGTCCGGAGATATGGTTTTATCGTGATCTTCGGCGACAGATCTATGCCAGGATACTGGAGCAAGGCAAGTTTACTTCGGATGATGATTCGGATGAAAAGTTGGTGAAAACGTATGGCTGTTCTTCTGACGGGGACGACAAAATCTTGATGTTCTGTGTGGCACCGCGGACTGGCCGAGTCGTTCGTAAGGTGGAAAACGTATATTATTAATAAGCGTCATTTAAGCTTGTTCCTGTATAGGATACACACAGCGAAGGGGTAGCCGAGGGAACACAGTAGAGAGTATAGGATAGATAACTAGAATGATACTCATAGTACCATGCTAAATCGCGCTGATCCTGGCCCGCCCTGGTAAAATTCTCCATCATGATACTCACTCTAGAGATTAGGATCGAGTAAAGCGGTTGTTATATGTTGTTTCCGAGAATTGGTCGCATTAGTCTATTGCGTGAGCCTGCAGCAACCAGCCGCCCTTCCTGCGAAGATAAGAGGAAAGCTACAAGTACAATGGAACAAGATCATCACCATCGGAGACGATGGATACGTCATCATTATCATGACCCTTCCCGCCCCTTTCTTTCCCTAGCATCCCATTCATATCGGAGCAATGAAGCATTCTTTCCTTTCTGTTCCTATTAGTTTCGTAGAAAAGAACGAACAGACTGAAGAGAAGCGAATAAAGCACTTCGCTTCAACGTAGATTATCCATTGACCTGCGCAATTGAGTTGTCGTAGCTTGGGGGGCCGTCATGGATATGAGCGTATTTCAACCATGGTAAAGCTGACGAAGAGCGTAACCAATGACGAAACGCCGAAATGCCACCCTTTAACCCCGATCGTCGGACGGAGTTAATACTTACCTACTTAGTCGGATCTGTGCTTACGAGAACCGTATATTACTTCGTTTCCAGGTCTATACAAGCCGTCATAATCAAAGAAAAGACGGTGTTGATTAAATGGGTGAATAATGATTAAGACATTAGGTTCTCGCCTATTCGGCTGGCGTATAGGTAGATAGAGTACTAGTAGCCATGCAGCGTGACTTGACCTCAGAGTGAATTGAGGATTGTTTCTGGTTTCTCGCTAGCGCAGGTAAAAAGATTGATGTGATGGTCGCCCCGAGCGGCGCATCCCAATATCATTCGATGAGGGTGAAATGCCGTCGTAGCGATAGGGGCACCACGATTCTGTTGTAGGAAACTTGAGTAGGGCTCCATCCGAGAAAGCTCATGGCCGTCGAGGTTGAATACTTTGACAGTATGGGCAGATGTACCGCTAAGTAAAGTGTCAGTACGGTTCCTGGTCTATGATAGATTGTGGCACTTACACCGAGAAAACAGGTAAATGCTCATGTGTGCTAGCTGTTCTTAGCGTATCACGCGAGGCCTGGATAACACGAAGAGGGTTGTCCATCCGGATGTCCCAGAGCTTAACCTTTCCGTTACGGCTGGCTGAAAGAAGTTCTCGCTGGCCACCACGCTGCATGTGTACATTTCGTATCCACTGCCTGTCAGAATCATCTTTCCATTTCTTGACCATTGATTCCTGAGGTCGCAAACGGGTGTCAAAGACTCGTACTGCTCCATCACCGAAACCTGCTACGAATATGTTGCCGGTCATTTGGTCCGAAGTCAGTGATGTAACACACGAACCCGACCGAGCAGGAATATCTGCTACACATGTCTCAGATGCAGCAGCCCATACCCGAATCACACGGACGTCCCCTGCGACAAGAACTCTCCCTGTGACTTGTTGCCAGTCAAATACCATACCAGAATTGACGTTGCTTGGAACCATGTGGGTTAACGCTCTCCAGGCGGACGCAAGTTCAATGGTTTTGGCAGAATCATAGTTTCGGTAGATTCTTAGTACACCATCGGACGACCCGGTCATCAAAAATGCAGTGTCGTCCTCGTTGATGAATTTCATGTCGCTAATCTTCGATCCCTCGGGGTTGCCGTTGGAAAAGCGATGTAGCCTGTTCTGTTTTTTCCAATCCCACACGTAAACGGTGTTACTGTCGTCAGCAACTGCAAGGTGATCTTCAAATTGATGGAACGTCATTTTCGCCGGTTGAGCACCGTTATTCATGATACAGAGCTGATTGTTCCACTTGTGACTACCTGCGTACTGTTTTTGGGGTTGCGTTTCTCTCAAGATAGCTTCATTGCGAGAACGTCTCCAAAGACGTTCATTGTAATCTGTACTGCCGGGTTCTTCAGCCTCACTGGGCTTCATTTGTGGTTCGCGGAAATACTCGATGGACCAATCCAAGAAGGTACTCTTCAGCGGTAGCGAAGGTAGCTCATCCAGGTTACGGGCCTGGAAATCACCAGACACTGGCTCATCGGCCACATGGTAATGAGCTGGAATGTATGCTACATCGTTCTGCTCCGGAGGAGCAGTCCAGTCAGCTGGGTATCGGAGCTTCTGGGGTAGGTTTCGGGTGATATCAGGAGACGACAGTGGAGTTGCGTTGGCCAACTTATCATCACTACCCCATATGGTTGGTAGCTGGAATAAGAGGCTAGCAGTTCTTTTCAACAAACCGGGAGAGGGTTCAGGTTGGGTACTATACGAAGTGACAGCGCCAATCACGCTGTTGCGCGAGGTGGACGATTGCTTCTTGTGGTTTCGAGCTCTCTGAGCCCGCTTGTGAATTTCATCGGTTAAGACTTGGGCCTGGAAACCAACAGTGGAGTTTAGTAGTGCATTGTGCACATAATCGACAATGATTGTTGCATCTCGTTGGACTTCGGGGTGGGGATCAACAGTCAAAACAAGAATATGCTTCCAACAAGCCGCAAAAACCGTGTTGAAAGATAACCCTTGAACGGTGGCTTTGATAGAGCCATCGGCATCTCGGTGTTCAGGAGTGGAATAATGCAAACTGATCTTGTAATCTATGCCATCATCACTACGGGGATACTTAGTGTAGGCCTTCTCCTCCAGCAATTGCTCGAAGGCTGCGACCGTGAATTTGTTTTCGTAGCGAAGTACGAAATTGGATAGGAACACTAGCAATTCTTTTCGGACGAGTGGGCTTCCGTCATTGGCTACGTCAAGTAGTGTCCAAGCAATGGATTCTTCGATTCGGGCCACTTCGTCAGTTAGATCGGGTATGCCCAAGAAAGTCGTCATCGCATGGACAACTGCTGCTCGGACTTCGGGGGTGGCGTCTTTGGTAAGCGTTGACAACTTCATTGGGGCATTCTCCCTGATACCTCTCCATTTTGCATCGGGGAGGTCATGCCATAGCTGGCTAATACAGAGACAAGCCCATTGTCGAAGCAATGAATTCTCAACGTTGTTGAGATGGGTTAAACAGTAGGTCATGACATCGGTTTGATTGCAAACGACTTGGCCGGGCTTGTATCCCTTGCATAGCATTGCGAGTACAAATGCGCACATTGCCTTGTGCTCGTCGATGTTAGAGACTGGCAGGGCTTCAGACGGTTTGAGTATGGCTGCAAAATAGTTATAGCCGCTGTCCTTTATCAGGTCTGGTTGACAGGTAATGTCGACAGCGAGAACCCGCGTCCAGATGAAGACCATGACTGGTTTCAGCTCCGAAGCAGCTGATTGCAAGAGTTTAAGTACGTAAGGGAAGATACCGATGCTTAGGGCTAGCTGAACCGCCCAGGGACCTAAATCCAAAAACCTACCCAGCAAAATGAGAGCGCGAACCCGGTGTTGCTGGCTTAGCAGCACCTGGAGAACGACGGGAAGCTGCTCCGGTGGCTTTTGCAATAAGGCATCGCCTCGACCGAGGTAAACTTCGAATGCGGTAAGTTGCTCGGCGAAGAATGTCGAGCTTTGATATTCGTATTCAATGCCTTCACTTTCCTTCTTTTCTAGCATTGGTAACTGAGCCAGGGCCAGATCAACTGCAAGGTCCCAGCTTTCCCACAGAGGATGCTGATGGGTGTCAGGCAGTGCTGGGTACGATTGAGGATGGCATCCGTAGACCATCATGATTCTCTGGGCGAGAATAAAATTGCGAAATAGAGCAGCAACCATCAGGTCTTGCCGGAAAAACTTGCGGAAAAGCTGTCGAGGTAAAGAGGTCCATGCGATAGTGTCGGTGATCGCAGTAAAAATCCAGTTGAGTTCTCCGAGAGGGGTCCGGCGTTCTTGCAACCGGCCAGGGAGCTTTTTCGCTCGCTCTGGCGTTAGATTTGTCTTCAGAGGATTCTGCAACACGAAGAACCACAATGCCATCTCTATCGGTGTTGTAAGACACGCCGTGAATAGGTCGGCGGGTAGCAGAGGGTTTGTCGGAAGGTTCTCCTTCACAGCACAAGCGGCTAGATGGAGATACGAATCGAACTTCACCTTCTCGTAGTTCGGGTCCGCGGCCGCAGTGGCTTCTTCTTCATCCTCGTGTTTCTCTACGAAGCGGTGATAGTTGTTAAGAATATTACCGGCTTCTGAGCAATCCCAGACGAAGACAGTAGGGGATTGCAACCACAGCTGAAGGTCATATAACGATATCGGAATATACTGAGTATAGTTTTTATTAAAAACCCATATCTCACCAGATGCCGTTGGCTTGGGCACACCATGGCCGTTGTAATGTAGCAACACTCGTTCGTCCTTCGCGTTCCTCCGGAGGGACATGCAAAACTTCTTGGTCTCCTCGATGGAGGGATCGAGGTACTGCTTGTATCGTGTACGGACAGATATATTCTCGTACTGCGCCTGAAGAGACTTTCCTATGCTCTCTAAGGCTTTTGGAGCTGGTGGCACGAAAGGATCCTGCCAGGCCTCGAGTTTGGCACCCGGATTGGTTTTCAACTGATCGGGTGGTTCGACTCCAATGTTGAGACACACAGCAAGAGCAGCTGAGACGGTTTTTAAGCGATCCCTCATACGCCAGTCCTCGATTTCGTAATGTGGCGCCTTGGGCTGCCCAGTCGTCTCGTGGCGTTTGTCGGTGAAGTACATGTACCAATTCTAATCCCAGTCAGTGATGTTCCAAGTATTCAAGCAACCAAGCGCGTCAGCTGGGCTGTCTAAGGACTTAGATGTCCGTGACATGCTGAAGAGATAGCGCAACACCGACAAGAAGAGCTGGCGTCGGGACTAGGGTGATTATGGACCGCAACATGTCAGAAACTGCCAAGTGCAGGCTGGTTGCTCAGAGCCTCGGCGACAATGCCAAGAATAAACATGATGATAGAGAATCAGGTTCACTCACGCTCGCCAATTGTGTTATGATGTCTTCAGACTGATAGTGATCCTCGAACCCGTGCCGTGCGCCCCATTCATAAATCTCGTCCTCAACAAGTTCTGGTTCGTCACGCCTTACGACATAGTCGCTCTTGGATCGTAGTAGGGGCGGCTTCGGACGTTGGGAGCGGCCATGTGCGCCATCATCGTGCGAGGTTATGATAGAGAGTTTCTTCTGACTAGACGGCCGTTCAGTTGCCCTACGGTCGGAATCGCTACTGTCTGCGGCGCTATCCGATCGACCGTTTATCAGTTCAGCCCCCCCGCGTCCTTAGGGGCTGGACAGCATGAGAGCCATCAAGCTCGGCGGTAGGCATGCTATTGGGACGTGAGCGCAAGGGCATAGTAGCGCTGGGGGCTGCGGGGTCTGGAGTGATGCGCGTCGATCGCTGCGTGGGTTGACTCGGCGAATATGACACTGTAGGGTGGGCGGTATTTTCGACGTAGTAGGGAGACGGTGAACTATTTTGGGGTCCGGGCGCGGCCGACGAGGCGACCAACACCTGCTGCTGTTGAGGGTATGCGCCTTGGTGATAATGGTGCGCTGTGACGGCGGTCATGGCGAAGACTGCTGCGCTCGCAGACCACAACACGCAAATGCACACGACTTGGTAGGTAGGATATGTAGTTTGCTTGGTTAGTAATCCAGGTTAGGAGGGCAGCGACCTATCCCTAGGTCAGGTCCAGGTTTAGGTCCAGACGCATGAGGCGACCGCGAACAATGTCTGGGAAGGATCCGGGGAAAAGAGGGAGGTAGAAGAAGTGTCGTGTCTTGCGATTCAGAGGGCCAGAACGTAGATGTCTCCCTGGTTAGGCAGGTCAGGCTGAGTCGAGTCGAGTCGGTCTGAAGGTCTGAATATCCGTCCCGTCACCAGCTCGCCCCCTTACAGTACACAGTAGACTACCCAGTCTAAGGAGGACCTGGTATCTCTGAGCTGACCTGTCAACTGTGACTGTACCATGTATGACATCGACTAGGTAGCCTTAGGCACCAGCTACGTAGAACCTCATAGGACCGGATGAGTAGGGACGCGTATGAGTTGGCGGTACCGAGTAAGGTTACTGTAGGCAGGTAGATAGGTAGAGTCACTTCAGGGTCTCAGAGAGCAAACGTCAGTGTGAGTTGTACTGCAGCAGCTTCTAACCCAGAGACCCAGAGACCCATAATCAAAGTGGGGCTTTTCAGCCCATCTGCCCAATAGGGGTCGGGAGAGGCCGGCTGAACATGGTAGCTGTCACACTGAAGTCGGTGTAATCGGGCCATTGATGATGAAGGTACGTACATAGGGACTGCCGTACAAGTCCTGTGCATCTGTACACCCAATACCTTGCCTATGTACATTACGCATCAATGGTACATATACTACCTACTATCTCCAGCAGATTACAAGGGACACAAGAAGTCAGGCGTCTGACTCTACCAAGTCAACACCTCACATTTTCTTTGTTTGCTGGCCAAACATGGATGACTGTAAAACCACAAACTTGAGCCTCAACCCCCTTCATCATATTGAATATGTACATATATATATATATGTGCACATCTAATACTAATAATACGTACAATGAGATATACAGTATGAACTCCGGGTCTGAGCGCATCTGGATTTTAGCATGTTTTCAGCCTTGGAAAATCTGTCCGGAGTCTCACGCCAACAATGAAAACACCCTTCTCCTTTTGTCCGAACTTAACTACACTAGCTTTACCCCATGTCACGTACAGAGGTATTACTGACATGATTGTTGAGATGAAGTGCGGCACCGACCCAGCAGTTAATCGATGGAAATGCCATGCCAACATGGGATGACATTGTGAGAATTTAAGGCCTTCTCAAATGAACGTAAGTAACGAAGCCAATGCTATTGCTATTTATAAAAGTCGCGAATTACCAACAAGTCAGAAGGTTTAGAGTGTTGCTGACGAGAACATGTGATGCTGATTTGGGGGTTAGGTTGTTCTGGATGTGTTCGTCTTGTTACTAGCTGAAGTTGTCTACTTACAACCACTTACTTACTGTATACCACTTATACTAGGATGGAGAACGCACTTGAGTCCAACGGTTTCCGTCGAATTGGACTCGCTTTCGCAAGAAAAGTAAAGTAAGGATTGATACCAACAGAGAGATTGCCGTCCCCTTTAGAGATGCATGATCGATTATTATTTCGAAGTCGCTCGTGTGTGCTTATGTTGTAGGTCAGGCAGCCTCGCCGGTTGAACGTTTTCCTCGTCCATATAACTACGCTCAATACCTGCTCCATAGTAAGAGAGCGAAACTGGGACGCTACATATACTACCTTCAATCATGAGATACCATAGGCGGTACCGGTTACGTAAGTAGTAGTGTCCATGTCCAACCTTTATGGCCTATAGCTTTCGGGCCATAATGATAACCTTATATGACTAGGAAGCGTGTCAAAGTGATAATGATGCAACCTCATGTTGGACCCCTCGGATAGGTTGGTGTAACCTGGTCAATGACACGCAAGACCCCGGCAATTTTCTAGGTCGATACCGAACCCGAATCATGCGTACCAGTCAAGTTCAACTGTTGGAGCTCATGCAGGGAAACTACACAATTGCGTGTTGTAAAACGCTTGTTCCTGCGGATGAAATACATAGGTGGTTTATAAATTTACTGGAAAGATGTAGCAAAGGAAACCTCGGAATTAGCAAACTCGGCCTCATGAGCACTGGACTACCTACACGTAGGTACAGTACAGTACCTACTTAGGTAGGAGGCAAAGACAGGTTCGGACTCAGCGACAAAAGCTTCACAACCTGCTTAGCTAGCATGATCTAACTCTATCTTACCGACTATAGACTATCGAACCATCACGTGGATTCATGGTTCCGTGCGGTGATGGGCGACCTATAACAGACAACGTGGTGGGCTGGGAGACTTAGTATGAAGCTAGAAGTATTCATGTCCTGTTCCTGCGTTAGATTCCACCTTTTAACATTCTCTAACCTACTGGTATACCTAGTAATTACTATGTAGGTACTCTGTCCCGGTAAGTTGAAGGGCAAGGGTGGATTTCGATGGACTCGGGTATCGCGATAACTGTGCGATCACGATATCAGCGGATGGAAAAAGATCTGTCAAGGAAGTAGGTAATACTTACTGTAGATAAGTGCCTACGGTGATAAGTACCTACGCTGTATGCAGTATAGGTACTACATACTACCTATATAAGCAGTCGACGGCCATATCCATTTTGACAACCTGAGACGTTCCCTTGTAATTTCTCCTCGGGGGTTTAATAATATTTTTCTTCTACCCTTAGTTATCCTACAGTCTGGCTCAGCCTTCCCCTGCCACCAACTTCATGAGATGGTGGATCTGCCAGACCCTCCAAGGTACTATAATACGCACCGAACGTAGACGCTAACCATTTTCGTAGCAACCTCAAAGGCGCGGATCCAATCACAGCTGTCCAACTCGGGGCTAAGAGGGAAGGTATCTGCAAGGAGCGCAACGTGCGCTCCGTATTTAGATGGGGTAAGTCCCCCCTGATTCCCGGCCCCCGAAAATGGGAATTCCACACTCAACCCAGCTAGGTAGGTGGAGGCAGACGGACAGGCAGGGACAAGCTACCTAGGTGGCACATTGTTGCACTACACTCCCTACGGCATCGCTGTAACTTGTAAGTAGGTGGGTACTGTAGGCTGTAGCGCATCAATCATTACCTACCTATTCATTCAACCTTCAAAAGTGCGAACGACAGGGACCGCTGCACGCTATACCCGCTCACTACTCGACCATCTGGGCACTGTTCCCTTCCAAGGTGCCGCTGAATTTTGGGAAATTTGTCGCAGCGCAATCCCCAACCAACCAACCTCGTTGCCGACCTCTCTCCTAACTTTGCCAATCCTCCACGATCCTCCCATCCCACCTCTTAATTTCCATTTTGTTTTGCCGCGCAAGGTCGGACCAGAGCGACTCAGCAGCAGCAGCAACAGCAGCACACGACTTAGCATGACCAATTAATGAACCGATACCCTACTCCTCGCTGCTTTTGAACCGAAACGGCATCCGGTGCACTGCTCACAGCGTTCGAGAGTCGCCTACTTGTTTTCCCCATTTGCGGCAAACGGCCACTCGCACGCCTGCTCTGATCTGCTCGCATTGTCCTGTCCTCGCATTGCTTGGTCTCGTGATTGCGACTGTTGGAGCGTTGACACGGGGCGTCCGACACTCGGTCTAGACGGGAACCAATAATACAGAGCTTAAACTCGAACTCGTACTCGACTGTCAAAACCCTACCAAATACTGTACGCACCATATCGTGCGTTCGGCTCCCTGTTCAAAGTCCAACCTCGCAGCTGTCCAACCCAGCCATCCCGGTTCTTTCGTTTCCCTTCGTGTTCCATCAATCAATCTCCTACTACGTATTCTGCCGCCTCTAGATACTGGCTAGGTTTGACTTGATTGACGTCGTCCACCTTAGACCCTCGTTTTCACAAGGTAGACAGTAGGCCTTGACTCGACAGATTGCTGAGGTCCCGATTGGGGATCCGGCATTGGTTCCGACATGGCTTTTCTTTTCAAATCGAAGAAGAATCAGGATAGAAACGTATCAAGTCGAGATGGCCCCCCTCCGAATGCGGCCCAGAGTCCGGCGGCGCGCGTAGCAAGAGACGAGAAACATTCACGATCCACTCCCACGGGGAGTTTGCATTCCCTGGACGAGGCCGGGGGAAGTCCCGATGTCGAAAAATACGCCGCTCGACGTGCTGCTCAGCAGGACCAGCCGCAACAGATGCAACCTCCACAGCAGACGAGCGATCTACCCGTAGGTTCAATGTGTCTTGGCCGACTGGTTATACCCCTTGTGACCGACTGACATGTTTTCTCAGTTCCGTAATGCACCCCAACCGAATGTGAACACGTCGTTATATCCATGGTCGCAACGCCGGTTGACCTTCACCTCGAATGTCCCCAGTCCCTTTCCACGATATGGCGCTGCTGTCAATTCCATCTCCTCCAAAGAGGGCGATATCTACATCATGGGTGGTTTAATAAATAGCTCGACCGTCAAGGGAGACCTATGGATCATCGAAGCTGGTGGCAACCTGTCCTGCTATCCTCTTGCAACCACTGCCGAAGCTCCCGGCCCGAGAGTCGGCCATGCATCTTTGCTAGTCGGCAACGCATTCATCGTCTATGGCGGAGACACGAAGATTGATGAGACCGATATCTTGGACGAGACTCTGTATCTACTCAATACTTGTATGTGTCCATTCTCCATTCTGTTGCTATACCGTGCTTCCCCTTTTCCTGTCTATCGCTATCCGTCGCCACTAGTACCACAAACTAATTTCTTGTAGCCACGAGACAATGGTCCAGAGCATTACCGGCTGGGCCACGACCATCGGGCCGGTACGGACACTCACTAAATATCGTGGGATCGAAAATCTACATTTTTGGTGGTCAGGTTGAGGGATACTTCATGAATGATCTTTCTGCATTTGACTTAAATCAATTGCAGATGCCGAATAATCGATGGGAAATCCTAATCGAAAGTTCGGAGGTAGATGCGCCACCAACCGGAAAGGTACCCCCTCCGCGAACCAATCATTCTATGATCACCTATAACGATAAGATGTACCTGTAAGTGACCCAAATACTGATCTTACCAATGTGTATATGCTAATCTCGACAGCTTTGGTGGGACAAATGGCCAGCTTTGGTTTAATGATGTTTGGTGCTATGATCCTCCTGCGAACACGTGGACCCAGTTGGACTGTATTGGCTATATACCATCACCGCGGGAAGGTCACTCCGCTGCGCTCATCGACGACGTAATGTATATTTTCGGCGGTCGTGGTAAGGTTGGCGACGATCTCGGAGACTTGGCGGCCTTTCGGATTTCCTCGCGTCGTTGGTATACTTTCCAGAACATGGGGCCGACGCCCTCCCCGCGGTCTGGTCATAGCATGACTGCAGTGGGAAAGTCGATTGTTGTTATCGGAGGAGAACCAAGCTCCGATACGAACCAAGTCAACGACCTTTCGCTAGTTTACGTTCTTGATACGACTAAAATCCGCTATCCTAATGATGCGCAAATACAGTCTAATACACAAAAATTGCAGCAGGCAAGGAGACCTAGCGGCGAATCGGCTTCGGGTCGCGGGCCACCTTCTCGGGAGGGCTCAACCGGACCAGACCCCAGGAGACTTCCTGGTGGTCCGGCGAGCCCTACTAGCAGGGGGGCGAGCGGAGTGGACATGAGCGGACCGCCTCCTGTTAGTAATGGCATTTCGAAACTTCCGCGGGCAGCAGGAACTTCGACACCTTCTGGGCCACCACCGCAGGGACAGCCCCCACGACCAACCGTTGACACTAGTAGCGCAAATCGACGGATACGAAACACCTCGATCGAGAGGATAGAAAGAGAGGTTGCTGGGCCTGCGTCAGCTTCTGTAAGCAGCCTCGCGCAGTCGCCTATCTCCCGAGAAGGCATCAAAGAAGAGAGCCCAACTACCAATGGCCGCAGGACGCCGAATCAGCAACCCAGAAGCGCTTCGAGAACTGACAACACTGTTGCCGATGCATCTAAGCCTAAGGCGACTCGACAAGCTCGCGGCCAAGGTTCAGTCGACAGCAGTACTGAACCAAACCTTAAAAGTGTCGCTAACAGGCCTTCTTCTCCTCCGCCGCCATCCCGTCAAACAAGTAATCTTTTATCACGAAGAGTTTCCAATAGAAACTCGCAGACAGTTGCGTTGCTAAAGGAACTGGATACCGTACGAAATCGAAACGCATGGTATGCCTCAGAGCTTGAGTTAGCACGTAAATCGGGATACACGTCAAATGCCACGCTTAGTCCCGCACTTGAGGGACGAGCAGCCGAGACATTCGATGATGAAGACAAGCCTCTGATTGAAGCTCTCCTAGCCATGAGACAAGAACTCGCGAACGTCCAGAATTCGGTAGACAAGCAAGCTATTCTGGCGGCGAAACAGATTGCTGACGCTGAAAGGCAGCGTGATGCTGCAATTCGAGAAGCTGTCTATGCTAAAGCGAAGATGGCTGCTCATACTGGGAATGCAGTGGGCATATCGCAGACTGAGACGGAACGCGGTACTGATACCAGCGAGCACGGCGCCGAAATGAGCCGGAAGCTTGCGGCATCCTTGAATCTACAGAAGGAATTCCAAAATAACCTGTCACGGGCTGGGTCCGACCTCGCAGCAGAGAAACGTGCACGCCAGCTTGCTGATGAGACTTTGAGTGCAACACAAAAGCGGATGGCGGAGCTGGAGTCGTATAAACAAGAAACGTCTTTGGAGGTCGAGAGACTCAGGGCCGAGTTGCATATGACTCAACGTGAAGCTCGGGAGCAATCTGTTGTTACGACTGAAGCAGTTGCTACTGCCAAGCTCTTGCGCATTGAGAAAGAGGAGTTTGAAGCCAAGTATAATGAAGCTGCTGGGAACAACAAAGAAGAAAATGACACATTGGAATCTTTGCGCAAAGCCGTAGCCATATCGACTGACATGAGGAACCATCTCGAGCGAAGATATGACGAGGAACGATCTCAACGCGAGGCTATTGAGTCGCAATTGACCCAGCTTAAGACAGAGCATGAGGCACGAACAGCCGAATTAGTAGTGGTTACTCAACGTTTACGGGATACCGAAGAGCTTGCCGAACGTAACGCAGCTGAGGCTCAGGCTCATCGTCAAGCCGTCCTTTCCGGGCTGGATAAGCTTACGAGCGATACCGGCAAGATGAGCCAAGCCGATGCAGAACGCATCGTTGTTCTCCAGGGTCAAGTCAGCGAGGCCAACAACCTCGTCAAGAAGTATCAGCAAGAGGCTGATGCGGCCGCTGATAAGCTTCGTAGCGCTGAGGAACGCATTGCCGGGCTTGAAGCATATCAAGAACAATCCAGTAGGGAGGGTGTCACTATCCGTCGGCAGTTGCAGTCCGCCCTTAGGGATACCCAGTCACTTCAAGCACAAAATTCAGATATTAAGAACCAACTAGCAAATCAGCAGCTGGAAACCAACGCCATGACGGTGCAATACAACACGCTCAAAAACATTCTAGAGGAGAGAGGCATCAGCCCCACAAGTATTTCTCGTGTGCGAGGCATAGGATCCCGCACAGACTCCCCGGACGTCACTCGTGCAGTGGAACTTGAACGGCAACTAGCCGAAGCAGTCGCCGCGCATGAAGAGACAAGACAGCGTTTCAAGGCACAGGTAGAAGAAACCGAGGTAGCTTATCGCGATCGCATAGTGCAACTTGAAGACGACTATCAATCCGCTGTTCATTATGTGAAGGGCACCGAGAAGATGCTCAAGCGGATGAAGGAAGAGTTATCCAAGTCAATGGCCGATAACACTCGTCTGCAGAATGAGAATTTTGATCTCGAAGCGCGAGTGGGCGCTTCTAGCAACGCAGCTACAGCTGATTGGCAAGCGGAACGCTCGACACTAGAAAAGAAGATTGAGGCACTGGAAGAGGAGATGAAGATGTCCTCAGTACAATTCGAGCAGCAACTTGCGAAAGTGCAGAAAGAGCTCGAGGTTATGAAAAGTGAATGCGACACGGCCACAAAATCGAGTGAAGAGTTAATGCAGCAATTGACAGCTCGGGAGAAAGATCTTGACCAGTTGCAGCAAGACCACGCCTTGATGGAAAAACGGGCCCAAGAAGCCGAAGAAAAAGTTAGCCTTCTTCTCGACCAGGTCGGGACTTCGGTGGGCAATTACCGAAGGCGCAGTCGGATGAATTCTGATCCAAATGCCAACGCCCCAACCGTGAATGGCAAGGGACACGTACGGCAAGAGAGCTCGGAAGCCGAAAGCCTGTATGAGGAGGAGCTTGGCAATGCTAGAAACAGTGCAGCCCTAGAAAACCTCGCCAGTGAGCTTGACTTGCTTCGATCTCATTGGGAGACTAGGAACAAGAGCTACCGTCTTTCAAATGCATTTGATTTCGAGACGCCCAAAAGAGACGACGAGGGTCATGGACTAGGGCTTAGTGAAAGCTTGGCTGACTGGAGGAAGCGACTCGACACAGAAGAGCGCGAGAACGATGATCGGGCCGTAAAGGGCAGCAGTGGTCAATAAAGTTGTAACACCACCTCTTCATTGATGGGCCCGATTGGTCCCTGGGAGTGGCATGGCAATCGGATTCATGGTATTTGACGATTTGAAGGAGACGATACCCTGTATATTCCTTTACGGCCCTTTGCGTCGCGTAATGTGTAACACGACATTTTATGGCATTTATCATTCTGTCCTCTTGTTCCTTCATGTTGCGAGCTATCAACCCCTCGCGACATTCCGTTCTATCGATCCTTGACGTGGAATCTTCAGCACACACTTCTTCGCATTCCTGGGATTAATGCAACTTCTATTTCCGCCTTCTCCAATTTACCTCTTCCTTTATTATCCTTTCCGGTCATATGGACGATGCGCTTGAGTGACTACAGAAATTCTATCAGTCACCTACGTACGGCCTTGCTGGGCGAGCACAGACACGCTGGCGAATTGGTGCTTCGGGATCCCCAGTCAGGCACTTCAAGATTAGGCGGTTAATGGAGATGTTTGGGTGGTTATTTCAACTTCACGGTCTTCATATCCAAGGCCTACTGTACAATTCCGGCACACCTTAGTCATTACGAGGAGATGATGATGCTGTTGTTGTCCGGTGCGGTGACTATAGCGTCACGATGATATCTCGTCTAAATGCGCAATAATTGTACTTAGCATCTAAACGAGGAATGAAGTTTTTTACTGGTTAATTTGCTGGTCGACTTGAACAGCGTATTGGTGTTGGCTTCTTGTCTAATTAGATCTATCCAGGTGTCTATCATAATACTATTTCTAAGAGAACATGTTTTTCATACTTCGTTAACCTTCTGAGAATCCTGCCTCCCTCGCCAACTCCTGCAACTAATTAAGACTGAAGATTCAAGACCGCATCTATATTCAGAGTGCAGTGATTATAGTAGTATCTGTGGCTTTCCTTAGGTAGTAAAGTAGTGCTTAATTACCGTCTGTGTGCTTACCTACCTCCCTTCGCTTTTATTTGCTGCTGCATGGTGCTCAAGAAAGTTATAGTACCAATTATATCCAAGCCCTCTCTTGAACTTGGAGATCTGATGAGGGTGTGCTCGGATCTTTTCACCGCGTCTAATCCGTAGTTATTTACTCTATCATATTTTACGAAATACGCTCTCTCAGACCTCACATCGGATGTAAAAGCATATTTCCCCCTTCTGGATCCCCTCGCGTATTCTTCCCCTCTTGGACTTCCCCTCTTCGAGCGTCCAGTTGATGGGGCACTCTTCCTGGCATATGCTTATTGCACGGTCAACTGGTTCTGACAGCTCGTCAAAGTTCACTTATATCACGCTGCAGAGTCTCAATTATAGGTACCTCCTCAACATGTCCTTTTTTCGCCCGGCTAAGCCTTCCTCTATACTGGGCCCGCGCTTGCTTTCTCTACTGATACAGAAACTGGTCTACAGTAGATCATGACACAACCTTCTGAACGTTACAATGATCGATGGCAGGCACTAGTTTCGACCGTTCTCGACTACCTAGGTAAATTATGGGAAACGAATGCCACCGTGTCAAGACACGATGGGGAACACTGCCACGGCCCAGCCAAAAGGGGAAATCTACGTCCACGTCGGAGTGTTTGGAAAGACTACCAAGCCAATCCCTAGTTTCAGACACGCCATTCTAGGTGTTCTTGAGCCCGTTTGTCAATAATTAGCTGTTATCTGACGACGCCTGCATGCTAACCTAACAGCATTTCATTCACGAGCCCAACGAGATATGGCATCTTCCGGCACGGTATTGCAGGGCGTCGTGCGTATGTAGGTATGTACTGTATTGAACAGTAGCTTCTTATCGGTCCGGGGGTCACCGACCTAGAGACGCGGGCGTGAACAGACTGACTATCAGATGATTTTATTTCGTTCGCAGGTGCGAGCGAATCTAGAATCCCACTTCGTTTTCCTTTCCCTCGAATCACACTCTGAATAAACCACCAATTACGGCCTGCATGGGAGTTCAAGTCGCGAAACAGACCAATCCGCAGCCGATAGATCTAGAAAAAGGAAGACAATGCGTACCCAACCAACCAACCAATCACCCCAAACCAGTAAATACATGTGCATTATAACGCAAGCTAGAAACAACCCTTCCAACCTACTGTACTAGTGTACGGAAACCTATATATAACCTCACCCTCAACTAACAAGCCCTCCAAACGAAAGAAAGATTCCAAAAGCACGGCACGTGCGAGCAGCCCAATAAAAGGGCATCTTATGTCATCATCAAATACAACTCCCGCACCTACAGTTTCTAAAACAGGCTGGCGGCTCGGCAAATAATGCAGGTCGAAGCTGATCAGGTCAGCAAAGCCACGGCGCGGGAGAGGGGGCGGATTGGATTGGTACGTACTGTAGAGTAGATGGGTTGCAAGGGTAAAGGGAGGGGGGGTTGCGTTTCGTTCCAGACGCGGACTTGAGACCGCAATGCGCCTTATCCGTGTCCCGAACCAGCGCCACCACGTTGGAAAGCCACCTATGCCTGCTCCTGCAATTCGGGCAAGTTGACAAGACCAAAGGAAAAAGTGGGAGTGGATGCGGTAGAACTTGCTTTCTCTATCTATGTATCTCAAACACTTCGATTCATTCACTACTACCCAAGTCACCATAGTAATATCAAAACTATGCCGGAAATGTGCTTGTTCGAATTTCGTAGCTAAACTACCTGCTATGTGGTAAACCCACTCCCGAGAAGAATTTTAAATGAACAAAAGGTTTAAAAACAATAAAAAGTTGGAAAGAATACATAATAGCCTTCTAAAAACCAAAGAGTATATGTTATGCAGCTCAGAGGCCGGCAGGTATCCAGCGCCAAAGCCCTCCGTGATTAGGAATATAGTCGTCTCATCTCTCCCGCTTATTCTAACTCCCTCGTATGAATAGCCCCCCCGAGAAACCAGTGTTCTTGTAGTAAACGTTTTCTCGAATAGGCGTACCATAGATACATACAAGCGGCCGCCCCCAAAGCTCATCACCAATCTAGGGTATGACGTTTAGAGACATATCTCGGGTGCGAACCGCCCTTCACATCCCCCATCTGTTTGTTTATTGCCCGGCAGATGAAAGACATTGTTGCTGTTGCTTTTGGCAATCGTTTACGCTGAACCCAGCTTTTCCAGCGTTGGCCGCATTAGAGCAGGCGTTGTTCTGTATGTCGCAGCTGCGTTGGATCGCGGCTCCCTGATTGACAAATGTGTTCCCGTTGACCGAGAAGGGTCTCGAAGAGTCACCCGAGTTGGTGATCGCGGGGGCAGTTATGCCGCCTAGAGCGCCGCTAGTCTGCGAGTTGTTAGCTTGATTATTGTCGGGTTGTGTCCCTGTTGAGTTATTACTGTTCTGTCCCTGATTGCCACCGAAGCCGCCGCCGAAACCGCCGCCATTCTGACCATTATTCTGGTTGTTCTGGCCGTTGTTTCCATTGTTTTGGTTGTTCTGGCCGTTGTTTCCATTGTTCTGACCATTGTTGCCATTGTTTCCGTTACCGGCGCCAACTACATTTGTTAGTTAGTGACCTGCCCTAGGATACCGAGATAGAGGGAAGACATGTGGAAATAAGTGAAGGGCCAGCAGAGCAAATATCGAGCACAAACCTGTAAAGCGGACGCAGTCATCCTGAGCACCACGCTGAGCAACGGGCATAAGCACGGGTTGATGGTTGGCAGAAGAGGACATGCTGCACAGACGATAGTTACCAGCAGGAAGGCCACCGGCGACATCTGCTGCGAGAAGACCCTGTCCATTTCCGGCGTCGTTGATTCCCTTGAAGAAGGCGAATTGGGTCGCATCGAGAGGCGTGGTAGGGTTTAGTGAGTTGCCGAGGTCCTGAATAGTTACATGGGTGTGGCCAATGATGTTACCGGAGCCATCTAAATCCTGGGGGGCGGAGTAGTACGTGTTTTGGGCATTGGTGAAGGTGCCGGGGGCGAAGTTAGCGACTTGAATCTGGACCTGGAAGTCCGTGTTGGCATCGATGTCGTCGTTGTTTTGCGGGTTGACAAAAACGCTGGAAACCATGTTGGTCTTCGCGGGAATGTTACCCATTACTGTTAGGTGTTAATAATAAAGCTATCTAGTTGGCGGAGGACGACTTTAAACTCACCAATACCATTACAAGAGCCGCCCGTCTTTTGAAGACCGTTGGTAAGGTCCTTGCCTGAGCAGAAGTTGATGAAGTTGGCGTCATCCCTAAATTATATTAGGCTATGATCCTATTCTGTTATTGGGTATCGCTTACGTTTTGGAAGCCGCCTCGCCGACCGACGTATCCGGGTTACCGTCTGACGCTGATCCCGTCTGGACAACGTTGGCATCCAGGGTGAGAGAAGCCTGATTGTCTATAACTCGGCGTTAGCGAATCTCTTACCCACTAACTAGAACATTCTTCAGAGGCCGTTCCAACTTACTATTGCCGTTGTTCCCCTGATTATTGTTCCCCTGGTTGGCATTGCCTGGTTGGTGTTCCCTTGGTTGGCGTTGCCTGGTTGTTGCCTTGGTCTGATGACGCTATTAGAACATTGCCTGATAGCATCTAAAGGGAACATACTGTTCTGGCCCTGACCACCACCGAAACCGCCACCCTGTCCGCGACCGTCTGTAGCAGCTCGTCAGCGTTCCACTTCCATGCTTCGATAAATTAATGAGCACTAACTGCCAAATCTATTGGCCTGAACATCCTGCCGACCTTGGAGGGCTCGAAGTCCCCGGCGATTCAAAATATGCTCAAATGGGCGGTGGATAGCAGAAGCTTCGGCAATAGCCGTAAGGCTTAGGAGCCCGACGAGGATGTTCTTGGTCTGCATAGTTGCGAGATAGGCGTGACGACGACAAGTCCTTCTACTACTCTGGTTCGTAGGCGATAATTGAAGTGCTGTAGAAATGGTTCCAGACCGTTTTCGAAGTTTTTTWATAAAAAAGAATGTGTCACAGACAGTGAATCGAAATAAGCTAATCACGATAGCTGTAGAAAGGAACGAATGAACAAGACACACTACCAGCGCATTCTTCAGGGGAGAAGGGAAGGATAGGAATCCGAAGTAAGGAAACAACTTGTAGAAGAGAACTGGTTTGGATTAAAACGATTTCGAGATGGACGGCCAAGACTTTTCTCTTATATGCTCCGTCGAGGCATGGCTCCCCAGGCCTCTCGGACGGCTAATGCTCGAAGACCAGGCACGAGCGCAGCAGGACGCAGGTCAGGGACTCGAAAGGAGCCGTATCCACACATCCAAAACAAAATGGCAGACAATAGCACAGCGGTTGAAGCGAGCAAATGACAGGGTCTGCCAAGGAGTCTGCATCCTGGGGGGGTTATAGGAGCATGATAGGAACAGGGGGGTGGGCGGGAGGCGTTCTCTCGAAGCCCAAGCTGCATCAGACTGAACAGGGTTACGAGAGCTTAATTGAAAATCAGAAAAATTTCCTATTGCGGTCACTCAGGCCAATCCAAATAATGACGAGCCTGGGCGGCTGGACTGGTCCTGTATGCAGCGCATGCTACGCGATAGATCGGGGAACCGCTTGGTTGGTTTGTGAATAAGACGGAGATATCAGACGGCATGTCTCATGAAGATTGACAACTGCATACTATGTTATCTGACGATCAGTTATAGGACGTTTAATTTAGACAATCCGATTCCACTATTCGGTACCACTTGGCCACTTGGCAAGTATCGGCTGCTACAGGACCAGCGGACCAGCGACAACCACCTACGCTATGGCGTAGCGTTGCTGGCATTGGAATAGGAAGCTCCAGATTGGACAGACAGACAGGAGTCGATCCTACCGGTAGAAGGTAGCATTGTGATGTGAATGTAATGATACTGACGATCTCCAGGAGCAATGTTCGTAAGCAGTAAAGATGGTGCCTAGCGCATCCAGCTGCCAACTTCGTATTGATATTGGAACAATTGCTGAGTGCAGGCCGGGGGGTTTAGTGAAGCATGGCCGTCTAGCGACTGCAAATTAGAGGAATGAAGGAGAGGTTTGGAGGAGGCTTTGGGGGGGGGRATGTCTCCGCGACAGGGACTAGCTTATCGATTGCCGAGATCCGGCGGCCGCGGAATACCTGCAATTCGCACTTCTCTCGCAGGTTTTTCGAGTACCTAGATCTGGGGTTGGAGAAAGTAGGAGTGGGGAGCGTCTCCGTCTGTGTGTCTTGAGGCTCTGGACGTCGCAGATCGGCCTCGGCGGGCTCCATTATTCGTCTGATGAGCCAACCAGAAGACAGAACCCCCCTGTCGGCAAGCCGCTATAGCGTCTCATACAGGGGGCTCTGACGCAAAACGTCCTGAAGGACCTCCCAACTACTGCAGGTACGGCGCGTAGACACATGACCTCATAGCTTCACCATCCATCCATCCATCCATTCAGCCATCCAGCAGCACTTTGCCTGCTGGCTATACAGTACCATCTAACCTAACCTAGGCGATACCTCTTTGTTTCTACTACCTAGATACCACACCCGCACCCGCACAATGATCGCGCTCTTGGCGTTCTGTCGATTATCGCTGCTGTCGATCGCTGGGACACCCAAAAGCCGGTCGGAAACTTGTTTGTTCCCCCTTGTCTGCACGTCCGCAGAATGCCATCCTAAAATTGCGAAACTGGCGCCTGCTCTCGCCCTCGTCGATGCTGGCAGCCACGCGCCAATGAGCCTTCAATGAGCCTTCTAGTGCGCTGTTCCAAAATATGGCTCAAGGATTTACTGCCCAGACATGAGATCGACGTTGCCTCGACCTCCCGGCCACGCCGTATGTCTCTATATCGTGGCCAAAACATGTTCAGGCTGCGGACACCTTCCGCTCACAGCACAGTCATGACGGTCAAACCGGATGCACTAACCCGACTCATATTCTGCAAAGCATTCTAGATTCATGATGTGATGAGAGATAGTATATCCTGCTGCTTATTATTGCACCCTGCGCCTGACGTGCTGAGCTGTGACTTTTCACCGTCTCTCACAGCTATCATACCATATCGCTGCATATATCTAGGTAATCGCGGAGTAGGTTGTATGGTCCTCCATAATGTCTGTTGTTCTACAGTCCTACGTCTCAACCAGGCGTACAGGATGGTTTGGCTGCGCCGTCGAGTTCTGTGAGATATCATTCAGCGCCTGTCAGCTTGAGCTTCCTCATGGGGGATCGCGGTATTTAGTGCCACGGCGATGAAACCCTCGTCGTTGTGCAGTCCGCACTATCTCCGGCGAAGCTCCTTGCGCCTACATACATATATAACACAGCCTTAGGATGCTGAGCCTGCTTGGTTCCTTCATCTCGTTCCTTGCTAGGGACCCTTGTTACTCGGCTAGTCCATCCGAACTAGCAAGCGAGCACCCCAGATCTCTTGTAATTCGTTAGATAAGAGCGAATAAGCAAGCTGCTTGCAACCAGGCTGGTGCCCCTATTCCAACTCAAATTATTTGGGAACGATGCTGGTAAGATAGATGCAATACGAAGTCCCCAGGACAGGTCATTTCTCCATGCCCAATGTAAGTAAGCTGGTGAAGGTGCCATGGGCCACGCTGTTATTCCCAATAACCACAATCAATCACTAACTTTTGAACTCGGCGATTAACTGTTTGGGACGATAGGGCGCCCCAAACTTAGGGTGAAACTACAACCCCTACCTGTGAACCTACTTAAACCAATTGCGGGATACTACTGTAGTGTATACTACGTCCAGGGGCTCTCTCAACCATTTCACTGACCGTAGCATATACTCTCTAATTGTCCAGGAATCGGGGTTACCATCTTCGTCGAATTTGCAAGCGAAGTTGTTCGTTCATCTTTGTTTGGTACTAGACCCCTGCATAGATCTGATCGAATATTCAGATGGCAGGATCGGTAGCCGGCACCTCCTAATACGAGGTTGAGCTGTTGTTTCAGTATCAGGCGTCCTATTTCGAGATGTATGGCTGTCTCGTATACCTTGTATATCTCTATCTACCTGCCTCTTTCTACCCAGAAAGGCCTTCTACGCTAGATGGATGATTCAAGCTACATCTAGTCTCTGACGCTGCTAGTTGGCCTTTGGCGAATATTGGGTATTGTAGTAAATACCCAACATAGTTGTTTCTATGGCAGTTTCCGTCATTGGGATGAGGAGATCCTGTAACCTGGCTTCGGCTTCTACTCCTTCTATGAATTGCTACGCTCCTGATTCATCAGGGCCATGCTTGTGAAATTCTCCGAGATCCCTCTTTGATGAGCTAGGATGCGAGCATCTCTCTCAGGGTCAACTCGGCACGATCGATCTCTCTCCTGTTAGGAATCTTTTCGACTAGTGCGGTATGGCTTGTCTACAAGGGGTATCTCTCGCAACCTGCCCCGACTAATATCACGATGGAGCTTCTGTTACAACTCGCCTAGATCCTCCCCAACTCCAGACATCCTCTCAGCAATAAGGTCTAACCACGCCGCAAGACGGTAACCTGCTTTTGCGACTTGCAGTTCAATGACAGGCGCCGCTTTCTCAAAATACTCGCCCGCAAGCTCTTGCCCCGCGATGGCTGCGGGGCCCTCTGGGAAAACTGAGGGAGTAGTATCAGTTGCCGAACTCTTGCACAGAAATGTTTTAGAAAAGACTTAGCCACTCACCGTGGGAGCAGACGTAGGCGTTAGATTCGTTTGCCCAAACCATGGATGTCGCGATAGGATCATCTAGGAGTAATCCGTCAATCCACGATGTCCTCGCTGTTAGATATTTCCCAGACTTGATCTCATCCGTGAGGCCTGCGGCCCATCGGAATGCGTTATCATATGCCTTTCTTCGGTTACCCCCGAGCATCTTTTCTGCGATGCTCGAGTCCCATACATGGTGAACTATATGGTGTGGTTAACGTCTCGGCCCTACGTATAATGTAATAGAACTACTGCACTTGGGGGTGGAGAGGGTTTGCGAACGGGTCAGTCAGGAGGATCTTACGATTGAAGTCATGCCCTTCCCAGTTTACATGAATACCATTACCACCCTGGGCGATATTTTCGACGTGCAACGGTTGATGAATATCACCGACGAAATGAATGACGAACTTGGCGGCCTGGTTCCGCCGCCAAGGCAACAATGTTGAATCCAACAGCTGCGACGTATAATTTTGAAGAGAACTGACGACGCAGCCATCGGCCTTGCAATCCCGCTGGAAGTCGACACCGCAATAGGCGGGCGGGTCGTCCTTTGCGTCGATGAAGTGAAAGTTCTTGCTAAAGCGGCCCCATTTGGTATACCGGATGCTGTCAGCCCATGTCGCGACGCCGGCGAGGTAGTGCTCCGTGTCGTTGCGCAGCAGCTCCTGGAAGTACGTTGCCGTGTCGTCCTTGACGAAATTGCTCGCGATGTAGGCGATGGTGATATGACCCAGACCTACCCCACTACAATTAGCAAATCTCGCGTTGCGCGATCAGACTTTGGTGGCACGGCTGCTGCTGTTGCACTTACTACCCCAGGCGATCGCTCCCGGCAAGACTGAAGCGCCCAAAAGGAGGGCTCTGGGATCAAGTCTCATGGCTGCCTCGTCTCACTCTGACAACTTGCAAAGATGATTTTCGAGATCACAAGCGCTAATTTCGATCAGACACAATTTGTTACTAATATTCTCAAACTTTACAATTTTTCGGATGGTGTTGGGGTTAAGTTAAGTATTGCGGTATCTAGAGTGTATTAACAGCCGCGAGGCCAGCATTACGAGGCCATGTGCGCGCGCGCTTGGACGTGCACTCTTCATTGGCAGAAGGTAGGTGTGGTGGTTGGCAAGGGAACGTGCGTGACGCAGGCGCGTGCTAATTCGCTCCATGTTAAAGGGCTCAGCTGATACTGCTGCGGTTGTGCTGACTCATTTCCTATCTACTGTAAGTACTAGGTACTCTACCTTGGTTATATTGCAATCATGCTTCGCTCTCTTGATATTGACTGAGATTTAGCAGGTAGCATTTGGTTTGGTAGTCAAGTCTTGTGTGCCAAAGTGCCTACGAAAAACAAGGTTGTATGTCTGCGATATTGCCGAACCACCCAAAGCAGGCATAGGTACACTTCAAGTTGCTTTTACAGTTGCAGGTATACATCTGCTGAAATATTCTAGCCATTAATGCCTGAAGTCCTGATCCATGGAGTAACGCAAAGAGAGCCTGTGCGCCTAGGTATCTAAAGAAGAATGAAGATGGTTAGTACTAAGCTATTTCACCACATCTTCACCTTATCGTTTTCAACCTATACCATAATAACAGATCTATACTCCGTATATCCAATCTATATCTTGAGAGGTTGTGTAGGTAATTGATGCACCCTTAGTGGTAAACGCCCCAGAGCGGGCATGGCGGGGAAGCCGAGAGGTGGGTAAGCCGGCAGCGGCCCACGGGCAATAGTTTTTTTAGGGGCATACGGTACCTAAGGTAATGCTGCTGCAACCTGCAAGCCAACAGGGACCCTTGTTTTTGCGCAACGCAAACGACGTCACGGCAAGGCTTCTCAGCTGGTACGAAGCAGCATGCACTATAACGTTATTCGCCGTGCATACACGATATTATGCCCTTTGAAGTTCCTTATTCTTTTGAACAAGCGCCTGTACAGCAAGACCAACAAAGTTACTTAATCAACAGAAAGAGGAGGAAGAGGAGGAGGCAAATTCAATCCAATACTTACCTGAATACTTATGACTCCCTGCCTTAGGTACAGTACAGTACAGTACAGTACGGGCTACCTCAAGGCAAGATAATCGCACATATCACCGGAAACTGCAGCGCCATCGAATCAGCGCTAGGCTCATTTTGTTTCGGCGCATCATGCGCACAGCTGCACCACCACCATGTTTCCTTATCTTTGGGCTGTACTTACTATAGGTAGGTAGTGCAAGTTGAAAGATAGCCAGGGGATGTGGAAAGATAAGAAAACACTTTAAGCAACCCACCCAAGAGCAGAGCAGAACAGAGCAGAGGCGTCGACATCATCTACTTTGCTGAGGCCGATCGCTCAGGTACTACACTAGGTAGACTACCTAGGTAGGTATGTAGTTGTTAGCTCCAGGACGCACGCCGCTTCCTTCAGGTGACCCTCATCTATCTACTTAGTCTAGTATTCTTTCTCCGGTAATAGTCTGCCTATCTAAGTCAGCCAGCCACATGCTCGTGTCCTTATCCTCCTCATATACAGCCTCCCCCCGCTGTCATATCATAACGGCCTTTCGAAGTTGAAAATGCTTCCGCTCTCTGCCTTTCCACCCATATCCAACTTGGAGATCCAGGCCTCCTCCGACACCATGTTGTTGCAAGGTCTCTCCGTCAACGAGGCCCTCTCGGGCATCTTCGGCAGCGTGAGCTTGACAGCATGGATTTGCTTGCTGGTACAGTCACCCGGGCAAGACTCGAATCGGATCTCTCTCGCTCTTGCTAACGCTCCTATAGGTTCCCCAGCTCATCACAAATTTCAAAGCCAAGAGCGCAGAAGGACTATCTATGGGATTTCTGGCCATCTGGTTATTTGGTGATGTGACTAATCTGAGTGGTACGTTTCATCGAACCTCTGTCTTCACGACCGCCAAACCACCCGAGCTTTTCGAGTCTTACCTCCGATGCCGGCTTATCGCAAATGCCATCCTCGGCCATCAAAGCTTGTCGTTGTTGCGCCAGTGCTTCAGCCAGTTGAGATAAACTCTAAGCTAACATGGGATTCCCTGTCTAGGCGCCTGGTGACCGGCCTCGCCCCGACGGCTACAGCCTTGGCAGGGTACTTTTGCATCTCCGACATCATTCTCATCACCCAATGCATATACTACAACGTGCGCAATGCCCGCCGCGCTCGACGACGAAGGCGTTCTTCCGCCAACACCGAGGCCTCGGAGGACCAGCCCCTGCTACGACGAAACTCTACGAACTCGCCGAGCTCACACGCCCAGTACTCCGCCCACCATGAGCAGTCGAACCCCGATGCCATTAAACGTGCTGTGTCGAACGAGGACGAACTCACGAATAGCAGCTCCTGGGTGAATAATACTTTGGCCATATTGGCCATTTATCTCGTCGGCGCTACGGGCTGGTTTATCTCTTATCGCGTGGGAGCATGGGACAAACCTGACGACGCCGGCGCGACGGACGCTAATTCACCGGCGGGCATTAGCGGGATGGTTTTGGGTTATGCTAGCGCGCTCTGCTACTTGTGGTATGGAAATGCTTACTGACACCCGACATTGACTTGGGCAAGCGTCCGCTAACGGGAAGCGCAGCGCTCGGATTCCACAGATCGTGAAGAACTACCGACAGAAATCTTGCGAGGGTGAGTTCTCGTACACTCATCGTAGATCTTGGAGGAGCTGACATTGACCAGGCCTCGCGCTGCTGTTTTTCCTGTTCTCCCTCACCGGTAATCTGATGTATGGCCTGAGTGTCTTCTCCTACTCCCAGAACGCCGAGTACTTGGTCAAAGCCGCGCCGTGGTTGCTCGGGTCATTGGGCACGATCGTCGAGGATTGCATCATCTTCTACCAATTCAGCATATATTCCGGAGCACAGAGCCCCGAAAACGGGCCCGACGGCGTTCACGATTCCGTATGAAAGAAAGTTTCTGCAAAGACAGGGTAGAAGAGAAGGAATAATTACTGGCACGTCAAGCTTCGAAGGGGCCATCATTGGTATTCATGGCTTTTGCGCCTTTTTTGTAACAGCATACTTTGGGGCGTTTGGTCTTAAAGGATCGGTTATCATGCTTTCTCGTTTGCGCTGTCGCACGAGCGAGCGGTTATGTGGCTTTATTGGATTGGATACAGGTGTCATCGGATTATCATCAAGACTGTGGATAGGTAGGGAAGCATTAAAGGGCATGATAAATACTGAGATATTATCAGCGTTCGCAGCGCGTAAATCGGTTGGATAGCGCATAGAATTCCACTGGGTTAGCTGCTTGTCTCGATTCTCTTCCCGTGTTGTTCGATCGTCTCATTGTGAAGTCTCCTCACTTATCAAGGCGGCTTTTGCGTCGGAGCATTAAAACTACGGAGGCTGGCAAATCTCAAGAATCATCTCTCCAGATTTATAGTTGCTTTACTTAGGTATATACTCACTGTGCATGGTTTCTCTC